>JANLJB010003902.1:4519-18565 GCA_026212285.1 Bursera cuneata
AAAAAATCAACAATTACAAATTATATTATTTTATTTATATATAATTCTTATAAAATCATTTATTTTTAAAATAAAACAGGTATATTTTACGAGTCTGATAAAAATATTGTTAAAATAAATGATTTTATAAGAATTATTTATAAATAAAAAAATATAATTTGTGATTTTTGAGTTTTGGTGAAAAACTATTTAAGAATTTAATTTATGATTTTATATATATATATATATTTTTAAATGAAATATGAAAATAAAAATGAGATGAAAGAGAATTAGTAGAGGAGACAAAACATTTAATGCCTAGATAGAGAATTAGGATAAGAGAATATTGCATTAAATGTTTGAAGACTCATGAGTCATCTGAACCATCATTTTTATATAATCTAATAGTTTATAATTTGTATATAATTTATGTTTAAATTTGTGTTTAAATATATATATATATATATATTTCAAATAGTCACACCTAAAAAAAATATAATTTTATTAAAAATAAAAATAAAAAACTTTCAATTTGGAGGCCAAATGAATTCAAACTTGGTTACTTTCACAGTAACAACTCTCAGAAATTCCAATTTTTTCCAGATGAGCACAAGGTGCTAACAACTCTTTGGATCAGTGAAAGAAAAATGTTGCATGAGCTCTTACTTTCTCTTTTGGGTTACACCGGAGATCTCATAGTCGATGAGAGAGAGCACCAAGCCTCTATCGGCATTCACTTATCTCCCGACGCTCCTATCTCCTACGAACGCACCTTCAAGCTCGCTCCTGACATCTCCTTCATCGAACCTAGCGAACGGTACATCTGCCAATTTCTAACTCTATATAACTTTTAGGGTTTATCTTATGACTTGGACAAATGGCACGCACTTCTCTTCCAAATTATGTAGCGTTACGCTTTGTTTTTGCTTTGGCGAAGTATTAGTATTTCAATTGCCGAAGAAATATTGATTTTTGAAGCATATTCGAGACTCAAGAGTGAGATGTAATTAGGAGACATAAATTACAAAGCTTTTCATTTATATTTAATTATTATTATTATTATTTTTAATTGAGACGCAAATGGTTTGGGATAGTCTTATAGTTCACTATCTGAATCAAATTGCAAATGCTGCAGGGATCTTATTGAGAAAATCATCACCTTAGGGTTTTACTATAGAGAGCTTGATCGCTTTGCCACAAAGTCTAGGAATCTAAGTTGGATAAGGTCTGTGAATGTGTCACCTTTTGAAAGGGCTGCTGAATTGTCCAAAGACAAACCCGAAAAGCCGAGTGTCTATAGAAGGGCCATTGCTAATGGCATTGTTGAGATACTGTCAGTGTATAGGTCTGCTGTTCTCCATATTGAGCAGAAATTGTTGTCCGAAACCATGCCCATTTTGGCAACCGTAACGCAAGGCCTCAATAAGGTTGGTTGCTGAATGTATTATTATTATTTTTTCTGAATATTCCTTTATCAGTCCTATGAATCTTTAATCACTACGCTAAGTATATGATTGTTTTTTGTTTAGTTTATGTTCTTATGAGTGAATGGTTTATTTCAGTTTTTTGTTCTTTTGCCACCTCTATATGAGCTTGTTCTAGAGATTGAGCGCGATGATATTCGTGGTGGACAACTTCTTAACCTATTACATAAGCGATGCCACTGTGGGGTGCCTGAACTGCAGGCTTGCATCCAGAGGTTTGTACTCGTTTTTTTAACTCTATAATCAAGTGCTGTTTATTTAAAAAGGATACCAACGTGCATTTTTGTTATTATTTACATGCGTAATTGTGTATCTAGGAAGTTTATTAGAATATGAGAATTGTTTGGATTTGGATAGGAATTCGTTGAGAAACCTGTTATAGGTTCTATTATATGTTGAGATGGTTATTGGACCTTTGAGTGTTTAATATGGTTCACACCTATTGTGAGCTAACTTATCAGTGATTATATAATTTCTTGAAGCTGCTTTAACAGCATATAGCCACGGTTCATAAAAACCTCTTCAAATGAAATGCTGCTTTGACTAGTTATTGGAATATGATTAAGATGCTTGTTTCTTTTTATCAACTTGCAAGATGAATTTATGTGCTAATTGTTTCACCTTCACTGATAATTTTGTGTCAAAGTGTAGGCTTCTTTGGCATGGGCATCAAGTCTTGTATAACCAACTAGCTTCATGGATGGTTTATGGGATTCTTCAGGACCAGCATGGAGAATTTTTCATTAGAAGGTAATGACTAAAAACAATACTTTTATAGTAGCCAAAACTTATTTCAATTTCAATTCTGTTTTGGGTTGAGGATAGTTGTGTAACTACATTGAAAATGATCAATGTTTTGTCTGATGACTCACAAAATGCATCTATGAGTTATGGTCCAGTAAATGCATATTGGAGAGTGTTTCATAAGATTATGCTGACTGCTTCTTTTGACATATCTTGTGCTTAAAACCTGCTTAGAATTGTGAGATTAGTTGTATGTTATTGGTAGTTTTATTCAGTATTGAAGGACTAAGATTATGAGAAAGTTGGAGAGGCAAATTTTTATTGACTTGCAAAATGATATTTTTAAGTAACTGTTACTGATATACCTTGGTGAACTATGACAATATGCTTACCTTGAAAAGGAATAAATCAGCATGGAAATGTGTATGTAATTTTGAAGAGACTATAATGTGATTGATGTACTTTGTTTATATATTGGCGTTACTTATCTTTATATCTTTTAATCATTGAGAGTTTCTATTGGTTTCAATGCATTTTAGTTCCTTGTATTCCCATTTGTGATATATGCATTTACTCGTAAATCAGTATAGTTCCTGAAACAGGTTTTCTGGTTTGTAACCTTTCAGGCAAGAAGAAAGAGATGTAGAGCATAGTTCATCTCGCTCTGATATTTCTGAAAAGTTAGCACACTTGTCAACTGACGATACCTCTTTAACAGATTGGCACTTGGGATTTCATATATTTTTGGTATCTTTTGATATTTCAATTGAACTGTTTGTATTTATGTTCATCTCTTTTAAATGTTTTTCGTTGGTCATCAATCATCTGGATTCATGCTGTTATACAAGGCCACTACTTATTAATGCCCATAGGTTCTAGCACATTTCCCTACCAGCGATGTCAAAATTTTGGTTAAGCCAATCATCACTTTATTTTATTTTATTTTTTTAATTAGGAACCATAAATAGTCTATCTGAAGATGAGAGCCTCTTCTATCTGTAATGCATTTGATATCTAGCATTTAGCAGATCTTACATTTCCTGTAGAACTTATAGGATGAGTTACAACTGTGCCGCCATTATATGTGTTCCCTTTTTTGTCCCACTTACCGAGTTCATATTTTATTTGTGTGTGGGTGTATGCTGTATGTGCTTGTCTATGTCAGTGTGTATATCTAACGGGTAGCTTCGACTTCGATTATCGATTTGTCTATTCATCTTATCATTTAGATTAAATGAATGCAACCATTATTAAAATATGAAGACTTGAAGTCTCTGAATTTTTCTGTATTATTTTAGGTTACAAAGAACCAATATATAGTGTACATCACAGAGTTGAATCAGGATTAGGATACAAATCCTAGAGTTAAAACAGGATACAAATCCTAGAGTTGAAACAGGATACAAATCCTAGAGTAGGATTAGGATAAAAATTCCTATAATAGTGAATCTAATATAATCTCATATACCACATAGTCTATTTTCAACAAAATGTTTTTTCTTTCAAAGAGTTTATTACTGTACAAGCTATTTAGTGGTTTGAGATTGTTTTGCAGGATATGCTACCTGAATATATCCACATGCGTGTTGCTGAATCAATTCTTTTTGCCGGTAAAGCAGTCAGGGTTCTCCGGAATCCAAGCCCTGCCTTTCAGTTTCAGGATCAGCAGATAACAAGAGGCTCTCTGAAAGTTCAGGGATTTACAGGACGCTTTCCCTTCCAGAAGGAGCCTTTCCCAGATATGGAACTGATTGGAGAAGAATTGCTTCCACAGTCTGAGGCTGACAAGATTGAAGCTATGCTTCAAGACCTCAAGGTTTTCTTCCTCAGTTATCATTGTAGATAACATCTTGGTCAAGTCCTTTTCTGATATTGCCATAATAGATCATCATGATTTATATCCTGCATGAACCAATAACTGTACTTGATATACTTCTTTTATATTTCATGATTTAAGTACAAAATTCTCCTCTTTAACAATATGACATGAGTTTTAAAGGCTAACCATGGATTCATTGTTTGTAGGATTCATCTGAGTTTCACAAAAGATCATTTGAATGTGCTGTTGACTCTATACGGGCTATTGCAGCCAGTCATCTTTGGCAGGTGCTGAATTTGATGAACTTGTTCATAGTATCATTTAGAGCTTCTGTTTACTGTAGATGCTTTGTTTCTGCAGCTTGTCGTTGTACGTGCTGACTTGAATGGCCACTTGAAGGCCTTGAAGGACTATTTTCTTTTAGCAAAAGGAGATTTCTTCCAGGTAAAAGATGACGAATATCTTCTAATGTCATTTATTTAAATAATACTCTTGATGGGTTCTGTATCTTTTCTCATTCTCATTTGGGATGGAGCTGATTTCTTCAATGTCACTGGCCTCTTTTTCAAAATTTTGATATATTCTTAAAACCATAGTACTCATATCCTCATTCAAATAGTCTTAACGTAAACCTGGTTATTTAATGTGTACCTCTGGGCTCTGGCTGTGGAAGGAGAGGATGCTTACTGAAACAGTTGTATTTTTCTTGGAAATAATTTATTTTACCATCTATATCTTGTACAAACTCCATGATGTGATATCTAAATGTGCTTATTACCTCTTTGTGATGTTATATTTTGCCCAACTTTTATGTAAGAAAAAGAACAACAACATGAATCTTGTATTATCTTGCAATATTTATGATGCATGGACATCAGCGCAAAATCATCAATGGCTACGAAAATGAACCTTTTTCTGCCTGCTTCCTGTCTGTATCTCCTATTATTTATAAATTATCTTTTTAATTATTCTTTTCAAATTTGGCATAAAGAAAATGTACTCAAGAAATTTAATGATCCTTTATTTTCTTGTCTCCAATTCAGTTGGACATATTTTGATAGTGATCTTCATTTTCATGTGTTCTGTACATGAGATGTTTGTTGCTGCGGTAATATTTTCTGTAGATGTTCATGGGATACTGTCTGTATGGTTGTATCATTAAAGTAATTTATCTCAGCTATATAATTAAATTCTTGACATCTAACATGTTGTAATAGACACAATTTATTAATTTCAGTGTTTTCTTGAGGAGAGCCGACCGTTGATGCGTTTACCACCTCGTCAGTCAACTGCTGAAGCTGACCTTATGGTCACATTCCAGCTTGTATGTTATCATGAGATTATTTTCTAGTAAATAATGATTATATACTCCGTGTGGTTGATATATTGGTTCTGGTCACTTGCTTAGAATTTAGATTCACCAACAATTTATTAACAAATTCACTCGCACTGCTTGCAATGCAGGCAGCAATAAAGACTATTGGTGAAGAGGACAAATACTTTTTGAGGGTCTCCTTGAGGTAATACCCATGTTGACTATCTACCATCTTCACTTGAGTCACGTCATGTCTAAAGGTTACTGAAAGAATTTGTTCTGAATTTTCGTTCTATAAACTAGGATGCCTTCATTTGGAATCACAGTTAAATCATCTCAAGTAGGTTTACCAAAGGCAAAAGCTTATACTGATGGAAACTCGGGGGCTGCACTATCAAATACTTCTTCAGAGATTTCCCTTGAGGGCTGGGATGGTATTGCTCTTGAATATTCTGTTGACTGGCCCTTACAGTTGTTCTTTACCCAAGAAGTGCTCTCTAAGTAAGATTCTAGACCTATTGTGACACATAATTGCCATTTTTAAACCGAGGAAGTTTGAACTAGTCTGCAAAGGTGTCTTTTGTTTATAGAGGGACAAAAGATGATAGGCTTCCAAAAGCAAAACTGCAGCTGCATAAGTACTTGATAGTTTTTGAGCAACTGACCACTTCTGTTAATCATTTTAACAATGAGTGAACTCCAGGTACTGTAAGGTCTTCCAGTATTTGCTGCGGCTCAAGCGAACCCAAATGGAATTGGAAAAATCCTGGGCTTCTGTGATGCATCAAGATCACACAGATTTTGCAAAACATCGGAATGACCGTTTAAACTGCTCAATAACTCAGCAGCGACGACAGCGTTGTAGACCAATGTGGCGTGTTAGAGAGCATATGGCATTTTTGATCAGAAATTTACAATTTTATATCCAGGTAATTGAATTAACTATTGTTCATTGGGCAAGGAACTTTTTTGGTTTATTTTATTACAGACATGTCTTGCTGTTGCAAATTTCTTATTACAACAATTACATTATCATGAAAATTCTTCGGCATAAACGTGTTTGTTGTTTTTTTTTACATATCGATCTCTAATGTCAGTAAGAATATTTTGGACCCCTGTGTTCCACTTGGGCTCTTATAATGACATAAAAAATAAAAAATCTAAATCGTTTGGTGCAAGCCATTTTTTTGTCCATTAACAGAGTCATTTTGTGTTTGGTTGTCTTTTATTATTTCATGAGTTTTATGAATGTTTACATTCACTGGTATGGGTAATAACTGAGTTTTGTTCTAATTGTGGCCTCATCTTTCCTACTCTAGGTTGATGTAATAGAATCTCAATGGAATGTTTTGCAAGCTCATATTCAAGATTCTCATGACTTCACTGAACTTGTAGGCTTCCATCAGGAGTAAGTAAAACACGTGTTTCCTGATTGCTTCCTAAATCTTTTTGTCTTATACAAGGTTATATGGAAATCATGTTTGCTACTATTTGCCAATTATTTTATCCATTAGAACCAGTAACAGTATTAAGATGGCTTTACAACTGATTACTGCTTGTTACTACTGTTTAATAAAGGAATTGACTGAGAATTTTGCAATTTAACGATGATTATCTAGTCAAAGATAGAAAGGTAGAACTACTATGATATTTTTAAATAGAGAAAAGTTTCTCCTTTCAATGCAAGTTCCTAGTCACTAAGTGTCCCATCCCAAAAGCTAGTTTTGCATTTCAAAAACTAATCTTCTTTTAACTATGAAACTAGTCTATATCGGAAAAGCCTAAAGAGTTTCTAAATTTAGAAGATTCTAGTCTAGTTTTGCTGAATAGTTCCTTAAGTTTTCTGAATTGTGGTCAAGTAATAACTGAACTCAATTCAACTTACCTTAACTTAGCTTCTGTCTGAAGCTAGTTAGGGTTGGCTTGATGGGTCCTCTTCCTCTATTCTGTCCATCCAAGGCCATATTTTTGGTAAGTTATTTAAAAACTAAAGCTTTTATCACTAGTTTTATCCATAGAGTAAAATATAAATTGTTCAGCAATACTTGGCAAGCTCCAGGAGTTACTCTGAATGAATAAACTATTTTATACCATCCTACTGAGAGGAAAAAGTTTATTTTGCAGCTGAACTCTTTCCTGTTGGAATATTTATCAAGTTTCATCTGAGCATGCTGTGCTAATCTAGAATGACCAACTCAAAATAGATGGTCTCCAAACTTTAAACCGAGATGAGAAACTAGATTTTGTTTCCTCTTTTGATAAGCTGTGATTTTAATGCCATCTATCCAAAATGTTGGGGTACACATACTTAGTCTTCCGCAGTCTTGGACTACTCATTACTTCAATGTCTTAGATGTTTAGTTTCATGTGATTTTCTTCCCTGCATTTGTGGTATCTTATTCATATTTGGACCTCATTGTTTTTCTTTTTGATTCTTTTAAAATGCTTGATTAAAATGTTGATATTGGACACTTCTACTCCACATAGTTGCTGTTCTTGCTCTGATTAAGCATATGTCATGATCTGTTGAAATATTGTTGACCTCAATATTATGCTTACATGTTTGAGCGTTACTTTCAGGTATTTATCAGCTTTAATTTCTCAGTCCTTCTTGGACATTGGCTCAGTGTCAAGGATACTGGATAGCATAATGAAACTTTGCCTCCAATTCTGCTGGAACATTGAGAATCAAGAGAGCAGTGCAAATACATCTGAGCTGGAACGTATTATAGAGGTAGCTATATTTAGCAATTCCTCTTATACAATCATACTGGTGCTGTTAGTATAACTACTACAATAAGGAAATTAAGCTTTTCAAATTTGGTAGATTTCTTTAGGCTTTGAGTTTGAATTGATCAAGTTGGCCCCAATTATCTGAGCTATGTTCTAGTTAAAATGTTGAATGTAAGATGACTGAATTTTTCCTGTTGCAAAACCATGTTGCATGTAAAATTTTCAAAATTTTTACTTAATTTTTCCTTGAGAATTTCTCTTTTTTATGCATCTTAAAAGACATTGTCTTGTGATTTCATTTCTGAAAATTGCCATTGCACCTGTCATGTCATTTCATTTTGAAATTTTCCAAATTTCATTTACTGATATGTCTGCACAGTCCTTTTGGAAACTTGCTCTAGCTGCATCAAGCCAAGCAGTGCAAATACATTTCTGAAGTATACTTTTCTTATTTTAAGTTGAGAACCAACGTATGTGAAAAGTGTTGTTACCTTTTCAATGAAAGTTGGCTGTCTAAAGCATTTGTAGTAGTTTTCTGATTCCATGGGTTAGATCTTGTAGATCTCAGTGCCAGTATTTGTGGTTGAGTATTCTGATACATTACAAGTAGCATGAGATGATTTGTTCCATCTGTTTGGGTTTGTCAAGCAATGAGATTTTCATTAAGTGTGAGACAGATCAACAATTGTTTCTACACAACGTTGCTTCAATGATTTCTGAATATTTTAAGCACTACAATCCTCTAAAAACTGCTTGATTGATGTTATTTTAAATTAGTAATGCCTTTATAATTCCCTTATTACTATTGAAAATTATTAACTATTAAGCTATAATACGGCCATTATAATTTAATGGGTCTTGATTTACTTCTCTCAGGAATTTAACAAGAAATCAAACTCCTTATACACTATATTACGAAGTAGCAGGCTTGCTGGAAGTCAGAGAGCCCCATTTTTGAGACGATTTCTTTTGCGTCTAAACTTTAATTCCTTCTTTGAGGTAAAACCACATACAAGTGTGTTTTAGACACTTGCTCTTTATTTAGCCTGGTAGTTTTCTGACAGGCAGTCGTTCTCCTCTATTAACAGGCAACTGCAAGAGGTGTGCTGAATGTTGTAAGACCACATCCATCAATTCCTGTTTTGAATCAACAATAGCATGAAAATATTGCAACCTCTGAAGCAGCGGATCAGATACAATTCTATACAGTGTTTTACCACTGGGGTATACGTTGTTCTCATTAATGTCTTTTTGCTGGAGGAAGAGAAAATATATATGTTAAATTGTAAATGGTAGTTTGAAGATAAGTTCTCAAGCAGCCATCTCTTTTTGAACGTTAGGTGACCATCCTAATTAGGTAGTTCTGTAGTTAGCTGGCTTGAAGTTGTGGGTCACCAGAAAGTTAGATAAGAGTTGTGAGTCACCGGGCTTCAAGCTGCGGTTGTTTTCCCCTTTCTGACGCAGCGCTGAACCATCCTGTGGCCCTGGCTTGGCAGTTAGGAAGAGCTTTTGATTGTAATTGGTTGCTTAAGCTTGTGTCTACTCGACTGTCCGAAGGCATCCTTTTGCATATTAATGAGTGGACTTTGGACTTGGTAATGATAGCTGGCAGATTCACTATTTATCTTCGCGAGAAAAATTTCTGTTTGTAAATATGTGTGATTTTCTATAAGTTTGTAAAGGGAGTTTTGGTTATTAAAACTTTGTTAGAGTAAGGATTGGCCCTTCTTAAGGATCATGCGAGAGTATGTCCAATAGAACCTATTGTATTGAGAGAATTCAGTGCTAATTCAGGGCCTGGTCAGTTCTTATCTCTCTGTTAATAGAGTTTAACATGCACGGAAGATCATTATTTCTTGAAAGTTTTGGTGCTGTTGGAACTTTTCCGACCATTCAGATTGTATGTTAATAGAATGAACTTTCTTGGATTTTTCATTAATAAATTTAGAATCAAATTGTATGTTTCTGTCAATAATTTTAGTTATATAATCAAGTTTTATAACCTAACTTATAGAATTTGATATTTGGTATGGCACGGTATATTTTACATACATAATCAAGTTATAAGATAATTATCTATATATATATATATATACTATTATAACTTAAAAAATTAATCTAAAATCTTAATGTTATTTAATATTTAAATCTAAAGATGAAAAGACTTATTGAGTAAGGGGGAAAAAATTATTTTAAAATTTTAAAATTTTTTATTTCTAAATTATAATATATGTTATGAAGAAATATGTGAATTTAAGTTAAAAAAATTAAGTTATAAATAATTTAGACCGTATGTGTGTAAGTATATATATGTATATAGATAATGATTTTATATTATTAGGTTTTATGGGTTAAATAGTGTATGCACTCTTTCGTTCCCTGCCACATCCGACTTTCACTCTGGGCAGGCGTTGGTAGTTGACAAAGAGTTTCCTGCCCGACCTTTACTCTGGGCCGGGGTTGGTAGTTGACACTTGTCCTTCGCCTTAGGACACACTGAAAGGATAGTAGACCTAAAACTTGAGCTGTTTTAGACTATTTATTCTTTTTCTTTATTGTATACGAGTTTGTTGAAAGAGGTGTGTGATACTTTTTATGAGGTTAGGTGTTTACCAGGACGGTTTTCTACCAAAGCAATGGCTTGAAAGTCTAATATTCAACTTTCTTCCTCCTGGACAAACTGTTGTTCTAGACTTCTAACATGGCTATAATTGAAACTAATTGTATCTGTTTGCATCGTCCAGTTACAGTCTCTCAAGATGCTGAATGTACGGTTACGGGCAAGACACATCATCTTATATAGAGAAAGATGACAACAAAGTAACTCAAGAGACAAGTTCTGCTAGCAGAAAGAAAATCAGAATAAACCGTAATTATCATCAAATTCATATACAATATGATAGACTAAGCAATAGAAAGTAGTAGTCTTCCACTCTAGCCCCCACCAACAAAGATTCAAAATCTCTATTCACATTTAGAGCTCTTCAAACCCTTCTTCATCCGCTCCTTCCTCTACTCTCTGAAATTCTCTCCTCCAAGTTTCCATCTATCAAAAATGTACACACACAGACACACAGGCAACTTTAAACCAAAAGTAAAAAGACAAATCCTTCAAAATAAAAATAAAAAGTTCAGGTAGTGTATACTAAAAGAGAACTATATGCATGATTCTGAATGTTAACGAATATCCAGAAACCCTTCAACGGTAGACAGAAACTATAGGGGTTGAGATCTCATTCATTGTGCACCTAATACCATTATGCTTAATATTTAGAGCTCAATATAACTTGTTGCACCTGATCGTCTGAAAACCGCAGCTGTTCTGCAACAAACAGTATATTCTTGTAGTATCCAGGTGCTAATTCCTTGCCTAAACTGCTAGCAACTTCATTGTAGCTAATTGTGGACACCCGGAAACCATTGCTCATGAACAGTTTGTCCATCCATTTCTCTGTTGTTGACTGCAGAAGAGATCGAAACACAGATGATGTGTTTCACATGCAAGAAAGCAGTTTAAGTCAGAATCAGTACCATCCAGAAAATAAAGCAAACCAACCTTGTTCCCAATTTCAGTTTCTGTCAACCATGCAGGCAGTTCTCCAAGGAAGAAAGATCCATTCACAGCCAAACTACTAATGGTGAACAACATCTCTTCAAAACTTGCCAAAGTCATCACGGGCAGTCCCTGCCGGACCATACAAACTTTAAGTACTTCACTCAAGTCATCCCAAGAGACAGAATTTGAAGTGATAAAAACTGCAAATATTATGAGCCTCAATTACCTGGATTGCCCATATGCTCGGTCGATTACCGTTAAAGCCTTTTGCTCGTAGATTTTGTTGTATATTAGAGGATTCCAATGGAACATGAAGGTACAAGCAACTTCTTGGAATCTTAGCCCCAACACCTAGAATTTTAAAAACATAGTTTTAGAACATGATGCATGACCATTATATAATAGCTCTTTGAGATTTAATTATTAATTAAAAGAATATTCATGGAAGACAAACGTCCAACAAAATGGATTTCAGCCCATATGACCTGATTTTATTTAGTAACATGATCAGATTAAATTAATTGCAACCAGATATATAGCAAGCTGGCGATCGTTCTACAAGACATTCAAAAATGCTCAACCCCAGGGATTTAAGCCCCATATGACCTGATTTTATTTAACAATATGATCAGATTAATTAATTGCAACCAAGGATGTAGTTAACTGGCAATAGTTCTCAAAAATATTCACAAACGCTCAACACCAAGAAAAGTTTACAGCCTCAAAATTGCCAAAATTTGTCATCTCTAGCACAAGCAGTAACATCTTTTTGAAAACCACTTAAAGTTAGTAAACAATCAGACCTCCAAGCTTTTCAGCTGATCTTCTGAATACCCTTTCAGGGGAAACATCAAATATTATGGTTGAAGTTGGCCAGTTAAGCCTATAAGGCCGAGTGTCCATGCCATCTGTCAACAGAACAACCTGCAGGATAGTATAGAGCAAAAGCACTTCTCATTTCAAAATTCACAATGATCAGAAGTAGCCATGAATCTATACTAAGTTTAGCGAACTACCTGCTTAAGTCCATCAATGTGGCTCACTGTACGAAGCAATTTATCATCAATGAACTTTGTTGCAAGACAATAATGGTGTGAGTACTTCTTCATATCCATTTGAACATTAGGAGGAACAAAACAACCGGCATACGGATCAACAAACAAGGGCTCTGCATATGCATATTACGTCACATATTTGCATCTCGTATTTGACTTGTAAACACAACTCAAAAAGTGTTAAGAAAACACATTTTGACACTGGGAAACAAAACATGTTAGCTTAGGAAACAAACACCAAATGTTGGTGATGAGGTATCAAATCTATTAGTTAAATTTAAAGGCTGCTTCTACTGAAACCAGGAAAGCAAATAATAATAATAACAAATGAATTTGAATCTTGCACCCACCAAATAATAAGTCTGATCAGATGCAGCCAACGAAGCACTCAAAAAGATTTTATTTAACAAAAGTTATGGACCTACATTTACCAATGATAACGTATAAAAATTGGTTTTAATCGACCTAAAATAGTAGAAAAAGTATTTGCTGGCCAATACTAAGTCCAGTTCTAATCAAACCTAAAAGAATTCAAAAGTAATTTTTTCCAAGTCACTTGGTGTACTTCAAACACTGAGAAGTCTTAGATTTTATATAATTCTTCCAAGTGTAATGATAAAAATTTTCACTTGAAATAAAAATTTTAGAATTACAATCAAACATATTTTTGAAAATTCAATTAAAAATATTTAAATATACCTTCATTTCCCATACGAAACTATTTCTCTGTTAATGTTCGATAAAATGCCTGAACGAAAAGAAAAGTCAACATAAACAGAAACAGAATGAATATGCTTGCCTGGTCTATGAGTCTCCCGAAACCGAAGAGCTGCCACGTTAGCGGCGGTTTGAAATAGGGGGTCGCAATCGTCGTTGAGTTTGGCTTTCAAAAAAATTACATTTTTCTTCAATCTTGTCTTGCTGTCTATGAAGCGCTCATTAAAGAGGGTGGCAACAGCCGTCGCAGCCGTTGCCTTCGAAAATCTTAAGCAGTCCATGTGTTGCAGGTGCGGTCTTCACCGATCATGAAACTTCTCATCGTCCTCCCATCATGCAGTGGCTGTTGCAGCTACAGTGCAGCGTAGAGCTGGCTCCCCGCACTTGAGTTTCTGTTTCTTTTTTGTCTTATCTTCTGACGTGTGTTTTTCGATTTTCCAACACGTGGCACCAATCAGATAAAATGAAGTCCAAAGCCCACCGAACATCGCGCTGACTATTTATACACGGTTGTGTAGGTGAAATAAATTATTTAACCAAAACCACTAGCTTTTATTACTTTTTTTTTTTTAAGAAAAAAAATCTACTACTGTGTTTTCTTTTTTCTTGTTTGAGTATGATTGTAGCCAGCTTTGATGGTTTTT
>JANLJB010003908.1:0-14239 GCA_026212285.1 Bursera cuneata
AGAGAAAACCAAACTATACATGGCAAAGTATCTCTAGCATCTACACTTGACTATTCTATGCAAACAAAATCATTGTGAGTTGGAATATGATTTGATATGTGCTGGAATATTGTGATCTGATATTGATTGCTTAACAGTCATTACAAAAAAAAAATCAAAATATTTTCACTATTTTTCTCCAAGAAATCAAGGAAATATCTATCATACATTTTTTCTATATAATTGTGGGTTGATAACTGGATTCCATTTCTTAGAATTTTAATATTTTTAAAAGATCATTTGCTTTTTTTTATTATTATTATATTTTAAGTTTTAAAATTAATCAAATTAAATTTTAGTGGGGCTATATGAACCACAAAAATATTTTTCGTACCCTATTGTAAGTACATTCACTATTGTAAAATTGAATTTTTTATCAAGAGTATAAATAATTTCAAAAGTAAACTTATATAGTCAATAGCATGAAAATTTAGAAAATAAATTCATATAATCAATAGAAATTCAATGACATGATATTATATTTGAAATAAAATTACTATAGAAAAATTTACACATAATCTACATGATTTGTTAATAAAATTATTTTTTTTATAAATACTTATTTCATCAAACTTTATAAAATATATGTTAATCGTAATTTTATTTAATAAATTTTGATTTATTAATTTAGAATTATTTATCAAGTTGTTTTAGATTTTTCATATATTTTATAATACTTAATTATTTTAAGAAAATTAGTAATAAGTGTATTTAAAAAAGTAGTTATGACTCTTAATAGTTTTTAAATATTCATGAATTTTCTTTTTAAAAAAAATTATAAGGACTATTTTTTCCTCTATAGTTCTTCAAGAAAAATATTCAATTGGTCTACAAACTTATGTCAAATTATCTGCAAATTTCGTCCAAAAAATAAATCTCTATAGCTAATATCAAATTCATCTCCAAAAAAAAAAAAATTAGAATAATCAAATAATTTTTATTGATAAAAACGCATCTCAAATATGTATTTTTTTTTTCTGTCATGTCGGTTTCTATTTTGAATCATGAATAAAATGGTTATCTTCTCCAACCGGCTATTGTCATGGTTGTTTTTTTCTATATTTGTTGAGTTTTGATTATTAGAGATTAGCTTGTTTGTAGTTTTTTTTTCTAGAGATAAGTATTTTTTTAATAAAATATGTATAGATAATTTAAGATAAATTTGATTTTTATTAAAAAAAAACTTTGTTTTTTGGATGAAATATAAAGATAATTTGAAATGAGTTTGATATTATTTGCAAAAAAAATTATTTGTTGGATAAAATCTGTAAATAATTTAAAATGAGTTTGTGGATAAATGAACTATTTTTTTTATTAAAGAAAAACATAATTTTGTACAAGGAAAATAAGAAGATTTTATATGTATTTTTAGAAAAATTATGAATATTTAAAATTCTTCATTAAATAAATATTTATCTTAAATGTAAAGATAAAATAAAATTTTATCAATGAAGGATATTTGTTTATGAATTTTTTGTTTTTATTTTTTAAATAATTAGATATATGTGATTGATATTGATTTAAAATATATTAAAGAATGTATATTTAAAATAAAAATTGAATGTTTCGGGTACGTAAAGGACACACTTTTGGAGGATCGTAGTTATATGAAATTTCCTCCATAAAAATGACAGTTAACGACTAAGGGTGACAGGTGTGATGAATAATTGTCTTTTCATTAATGAGGGTGTATTTATTGGAAACAGAAAGACAAAAGTTGAGTTGTTGGAACTGCCGTCCAAATGCCTGGTTTCTGTACAACAATGTGATGCTGCGAAAGAGCTAAGCCAAACCTCACAATCAACAAAGCTTCAAGTTGGAATCAGTATGCTGACCGTCATTAACTACACTACAACTCACGGCCAATCTTGCTCGCATCAAGATAAGAGAATTCGAAGGGTTATCTCCAAAAATACGACTTTGTACTGCATAATCCAGAAAACCAATAACTGAGATAAACGCTCCATTCTGTTATGCAAATTTTCCAATATATTTTAAATTCAAATATCAACCTCAAATTTTAATACTAATCATACAAATTTTAAATAAATTCAAATATTATTTTCAAAATTCAATACCAATTACAAATCGTACTTGAATATTAAATCCTTTTGATAGGCAAAACATAAAATTCATGAACACAAGCGGTCCATGTCTATTGTGCTTTTAAGAATTAACTACATGTATACAGATATCAAAGGCATATCTGTGATTCAATTTCAATCAATCCAATCATTATGATACACCCAATTCCCAAAATTTTCTTGTGAAAGAAGAGAACAAGCAAAATAAGAGTGAAATACAACATATCTTCGAGGTCTTCAAGGTCAATATTTGACAAATTTTTCAAACACTCAAGCGTAGTTTTGATTTTGAGTAGCCAAAAAGGCTTTTACATGTTAGTCAGAAGGTACATCCCACTACCACTCAAAAGCATTTGGAAAGAAGATAGAATTGTTCCGACTAGCAAAGAATAGCACCTCCAGCCAAAAGGTCTTCAATACAAGTGTAGGTTCAGATATTAATCTATTAATGAACCAATCATGCCTAGCTTGACATCATCACGTGATCAATCGACTGAAGGGCTTGATTGGCAAAGAAACGGACATCAACATCTGGGTCCTCACTAAGCTCAACCAAACTTGGACGGATTGTCTTCTCCACCATCTATTACAGTAATTCAGACCAAAAAACAATATGGGACTAGTATCGAGTTGCAATTTAGAAACTTGGAAAGAAACTGAATACTTACAGACTGGTCAACAATTGGAATGAGAGACTGCAGCACCTTTGCTACGTTAAACTTGATGTTAGGTACTCTGTAAAAGTGATGCAGTCCAACAATCAGAAATCAACTATAATTCGATCATTGATATTGGATTAGCAGGTTTCACAATTCCAAATACCTGTCTTTTGATGCATTCACAACCACAGGTAACAGTTTAGAACAAGTTATTTCAGATCCCATGACAGGGGCAAGTAGAGAGACAGCACGCAAAATGGTCATCCGATACAAATAGTGGGGATTGTTAACCATCTCCAAAACCTGCCAAGATGACAAGTCAACTTCCAATGTCTCTAAAAGGCAAATAGTGGGGAGAAGAAATTGATAAAAAGAAACAAGGACTCAAACAAAATGGAAGGCAATTTAAATTGGGTTTGTCAAGAAATAGAAGAAAAAGAAGAAACCATTAAGATATTCAAATGGAACATTACAATACCATTTCTTCACAAGACAGAGCACAGTTAATTACAGCAGTGGCAAAGGCTGAAAAGGAAATTACAGTAACCCAAAACCAGTCAACCCATAGAATGTCATTGCTACTGGTTATGGAAAAAGACCAAACATCCTTTTAGACTAACACTTTCAAATATCTAAACCATTAACGCGAAGAGCCTGACACATTTATATCCAATATTTCCAAGCTCTTTATTTGTGTTTTCAAGTAAAAAGGTTGTAGGTAAGCCAGGTAGCGGTGCATTATCAAAATCATTAGACAAACCTGTGGAATTATGTGCTGCATGGCCCAATCTGGACCAAATTCTTCAGCCAGGCGCTTTAAATTGTTAGCAGCAGCATCACGAATAGAATAAACCTGCATTAAATACCTAGGTGAAATAGTTCCCAGAGTTGCAAAACAAACCAACTTCATGTCAATGTCATTTTATGGGAAAACGCATTTCACACAGGAGGACGTGGCCTTAATATAAAAATTTCAAACAAGAATTTCTATATAATTTTGCAGTTCTACATGGAATACCAGAATCAAACAGTGACAAGATCTATCATTCACTAATGATAAACTAATTTCCATCAGGACATCCAAAAGATGCCAATTCAATAAATTCCCAATTCTGTGCTTCCATCTTGTTCTCTTTCCACTTAAACTAAACAAAAGCCACAGTATTCATGAAAAGATTTCAGAATTTGAACAGATACATAAATTGGAAAAATTAAATTAAATATAAAATAAAGCAACCTAGAAACCAAAAATACAAATATACTGTTCAGAATGACATAAAGAAATGTGAAGGAATTGCCTTATATTTTCAACTATGCAGTAAGAGATTGGAAAATCAAACCTTATCCTGTAACCACTGCATACAAAGAGCACCAAGTTTGTCATCAAAAAATCCTACGCCCAACTGACTGGCCAACAAAGGTATATACTCTATTATCGCAAGACGGACTCTCCAATGTCTATCCTCAGCAAGCTCAACAATGGCCGGTAATAAGGATTGAGACAATAGATCAATTCCAATAACCTGCAAGAATGTCTTAGTACAACATGACTAGAAAGGAAAGTAGAACTAATATAATATATAGGGTTACATCTGCTATGTGCCAATAATATGTGTCATTATTTTAAAGAGTAAACAAAACGCCAAAAAGGGTGGACTATAACATGTGTATGGAAATAATTGCTGCAGGTAGTCATCCATTTGAATGTTATTGTGATGCATCCATGAAATTTACTAGCAAACAGAAGCTTCAAAGAAGTAATGAATGACATAAATAAGTTTCCTTTCCCAGATTCTTATAAGTTTAAGGGCACTTGACTCATAACAAGTGGTAGAGAAATAAAAATAAGCAAAAATGGGAAAACGCGATACCCTAAACCAAGTAAAATTGCAGGTTAAGTAAATTAAACCGATTAAATTCTCCTCATAGTATATCCATATGCCTCTACTCTCATTATTCCCCCATTTCCACTAGCATTTTGTAAATTAAAAAAATAAAATAAAATTTAAAACCAAAACCAACTAAGTCACCCACGCCAATACACTAGTACGATATTTTAAGCTGATCTGCATGCCAGAACTATAATGACTCCTGTTTTTCCTAGGTGGGGAAAGGAAAAGATACATGGATAATTGAAAAAGCTAATTGAAATGCATGCCATGATGCTAGAAAGTTAATCCAACAAATGCTTTACACGAATACTTCCAACTCAAATTTAATATCATATTCTAAGTTGTATCGTACAAATATTTTCATAACATAGCAGTTAAAAGTTTCATCTGTTTGACTATTGCAATGTTCGATCAAAAACCACAGAATCAGATATAGAAATTAGTGGTTACGAGGGAAGTCCTTTGAGATGAAACAAACCTGATTTACTTGATCTAGCTTGCTAATAATATTGAGGCGCACATCAGGAAATTCATCCTTTAAAAGAGAAAGGAAAATTGGAAGAAGATGCTCGATAGTTGCATCCTACAGAAACCGTCAAAAGAAAGTTAAAAGTCTAAAGCATACAAATTATACCAATATGTATTTACATGGTAGTAACTTTAAATAAAAGATCAACTTACACAGCTAAAACCACCATAAATTTGACACTATTGTCCCAAAGTGATACAAGCAAATTGCTATATTTCTAAAGAGCCCAATAGATTTGAAGAATAATTACAAGGTAAAGCATGATAACGCTGGCCAAATCCACAAGACAAATAAAAAAGCCAAGCTTAAAAAATACATTAATAGAAGTCAAAGATGAAGATCAAAGCAAGCTATAATGGGCATACTTAATCAGTTTTCATACGATCAAAGATTGGTGCTGAGCAGTAAGCCAAATTCCAATTCAGGTAAGGTGCCTATATTGAAGTTTAAAAGGAAAAAAAGCCATGATCGGACTCTTCTTTGCATGAATTATTTCCATATATAGAGTGACTTGGCATCTCAACATTTCCATCAAATCACGGATGACAAAAATCCGTTTTTAGGAGGATCCATAGATTGGGAACTCTCCTTCGTGTGAATTGTTTCCCATATAGATTCACTTGGTAACATTACATTTCCCATCAAATCAAGGATGACTTTATTCCTCACCCCTATAGAAACTATTTAAACTTTCTGAAATGACAAAGAACACTATCATTTAGCAAATTACATGCACAAAACCGATAATGACAAATTCTTCCAAACAGTCCTACCTAGAGGTTAGTGTACAAACCCCCTATAAATATTATATTTTTACCTTTCCTAGAACAGGAGCCATCCCCATTATTACTGAAGCCAAAGCAGAGCGGACATGTTGAGAAGAATCTGATGACAATTCCTGCAAAAGTTTGTTGGAAATTATTAAGATAGCTGATAATGAAAGAAAATATATGTGTGTGTGACCAATCATTTCTTGTTGTAACCCAAAATATCATATTAACTTCTCAAAATGATGCACACCTTCACGCAGGGAAGAATATGTTGAATGGCAAGTTCTGGATTTAAAATCCGGCAAAACTTAGTTACTTTGCCAGCAGCTGCTATACGTACTTCAGCCTCATTATCTCGAAGTAACCGCACATATGCAGGGACCAAGTCCGTCCTTAGAGTAAAATCATAATAAATTAGGAAATTCATACAAGAAACAAAGAAAATATCAACGCCACCTCACCATACATGAAGTAAACCATGATCAAAATATCATGGGCATAAAGGAGTATATTCTTATTACATTTCTAGGGTAATTAATCAAGTATATACTTATTACATTTATAGGGTAATTAATCTCAGATACGATGGATACTGAGTATTACAGAACAGAAGTACGAAAACAAATAGCAGATATGTAATCAATAAAGTACTAAAATGGATGCTAAATGGCAAAAGCAAATAACATCTAGGAGTTCAAATTACTTATATACCTAGTAGGCTCAGGGCCAACAGCTTCACAAAGTTCATATAATTGATTTGCAACCATATAGCGCACACGCCAAGACTTATCCTGTTCATAAACCATAAAATGTTTCCAATAAAATCTCAAGATAATCCCAGACCTCTTAAAACAAAACAATACCAACTACTTCTCAAATCGTGCACAAGAGCTCAAAAATAAACAAACAACAAATTAGCATTGAACCAAACATAGAATTAAGAAGCAAGAACCATAAACACAAGTTTACCTGAGAGAAATTGACAATAACAGGAAGGATATGTGACACACAATCCTGAGGCTCCAACAACTTTCCAAGAGCTGCACAACCCTCAACAGCCAATAATCGAACAGAATCTTGATCTGTGAAAAAATTAATTACAAACTTTAAAAATAACACAAAACTTGATATACAAAAACTGGAAGCCATATCCATAAGGAAAAAAAAAAGTTCGTAGTTTAGACTAATGGTGCTTCTTATTGCTTAGAAATACCATATACCATGCTTCTTATCTGGTCTCAGGTTAACCTACATTTAACAGACTATATATCCTACTCAGCAATTGCAATATCATCTTCTCAAATACTTGCCTTTACCATAGCATGCTATATCCATTTATCCCAGCAGTAAGTTTTCCCAAGTTTCAAGTCATGAAACAATCATTTTGCATCAAGATATCAACAAACCTAACCAAAACTTATCTACTTTTACAAATAGACCAAAAATGCACCCAATTCAAGCATCCACCTCAGAGTTCAATTAGCACAAGAAAGCCGACGATGGTCAGAAAATCAAGTGATACCAATGGCATAAAGTGAAAGCATCCTATTAAACAATTGAAAATGATACATCATAAGCGCTCTATTGAATGCACATTAGATTATTAATTACCATCTTGTGTAAGATCCTCAAATATTGACATGATGTCAGTCTTCAAATGAGCAGGTTCAACAGTTGCAGCAAATTTTCCCAGATTTGATGCAGCAGACCTCCTAACCATGGGCATGTCATCTTGGCACAACTGAGTATATATTGACCGCAATTCTGTCTTCAACATCTCTGGGGCACTTGGGTAGGCAATATGAAACAGCCCACAAGCAGAAACTCGAGCTGTAAACCATTCACCAGCTGCCAGTCTCTGAAAATAAGAAGTAAAAAATGTAGCAGCCAAAATAGAGAGATAATAAAGGACACCACAAAGGAGGAATTAGAAAACCATGTGTCTATAAACATGCACATAACTGAATGGTAAATAATAATATTTCCCATATGCAGCCATTGCAAATATTAAGAAACACTCTTCATACAAAGATCCACATAAAAGGAAATAAAATCATCTCAAGGTAGTCCAAATCTGCTACAACCGACTTTCTTCTAAATCCTGTTCTTTGTATGAAATACACAGTCAGCCTAGCTGGAAAATTTGCAGTAAAGGCACAGCCATATAGTTGATGAATTTCAATAGCCATATAGAATTCAACAATTCAAAGTGCAGAGTTTGTTGGATATCAAGGAACAAATTGTCTCAGAAACTAATAACCAAAAGACTAATATAAAGGCAATGAAGAATTACGAATAAAGCACTAAGCTTGACAAACAAACATAAAAGAAAACATTATCTAACCTTAACCAGAGGAATAAACCAGTCAACCAAGTCAATCTCCCTCATCTGAGACCCAATCCTACACAAAGACTCCACAGCTTTGTCCCTCACACAGGTCTCCTCTACAGTACAAAGGGTCTCCAAAGGCGGGAGCAAAACATGGGCATGTTCAACTCCACCCACATAGGGAATAAACACTCCCAACTCTTCTGCCATTGCAAGGAGCACCTCATCATCATCGTCATTGTTTTCGCTCAAAAATGGAATTAATTCCTTCCGTGTGCGCTCCTCCCCGAGAGCACGGGCAATTGTTGACAACCTACGAATTGAGTTCAACCTAAGCTGGATGTCATCATTTTTCAGCTCATCTATAAGGACAGCAATTGGGTATAGTGGTTCGTCAACCATAGACATTGTGTTTCAAATCTTTTTACAAACCCCTTACAATTAATTATCTTCACAGAGTCACCTGCAAATAATGCGTAACTCATTAGTAACAAAAAAATCCAACACTAAGTTTCTCAGTAACTAAGTACCAAATTCAATTGTACAGAAATTGGCTAAGAGTGATAACTTGATATTTCAGAACGCCAATTCAAACTCTATCTAACATCAGATCCCGAATTTTTGTTATTTTATATAAGCTTAGATAGTTTTTAAGCAATTAACGGCGCGTAATAGAAAATCACATCAAATAAAAACTTTGAGATCTGAAACAAACCCTAGGATTCCAGTCTAGAAACTGCGAGAACTGCCAAGAAAATGAAAGTAAACGACTAACACGAGGATTTCAAATCCTGTGATTGCTTGCTGGGAAAATGAGTGAATGAAAGCCAAACTACAATAAACGATCCAAAAAGAAACATAGACTCAAACTTTGCCTAACAGAAGTACTCCGCTCAACTGAATCAAATTTCTTTCCTTTAAATTTTCTAAATAAAGCGCCTAACTTTAGTCATAAAATTCAAAAAAAACGTATATATTATTTATTTTCTTCAGATCTTCCGGCAACTAAACTGAGGGCAAGAATTCGAAAGTTCTACAATTTATAGATAAAAAAATTAAATTAAATTAAAGAATTTTAAAAAAATAAAATATCGAAAACATTTTGAAACAAGGTTAACAAAAATTTAAAAAAGAAAACGGAAATGCTCTCACCGATCTCAAAGGCTTCCCGCCGGCAGTCTCTGATTTGAGAGAAAGAAAGAGTTGTGAATCCAATTTTTACTCATTTCCACGTTTTCTTCTTTGTGATCATCCACACAGGCCCATGGTACGGCCCGTTTTAAAAATGAAACCCGTGGGCCTCATTTCGGCTTCAATCAGTTTTTGTTTAGTGTTATTCTATTTGACACCGACTTACATTCTAAATAGCCCGTCTTCTTTCAAGTAAGGATAAAATTGTAATCTTCCAGACAATATGGAATACTGCTATCCGGCCACCACTTTGCTACTCAGTAGCCCTCATCTCTAATTTAAAAAGGGGTTAAATTGAAATAAGAATAATAGACACAAAAAAAATAATTGATAGATTTGAAATAAATTCAAACGTTTTTATTGCAAATTAATCAAATTCTTTCCAAAATTTATTCTCCTTAAAAAAATGCAGATTCTTTTTATTGCACAACTATAATAAAATTCTTTTCAAAATGATATATTGTTTATTTTTATATTAATATTTGTGGTTAGTAAAACTCGGTTATGTTTTTGTTATGAATTTTATGTTTTTATTTTCAAAATGATTTTGTGATATATAGTTGGTATTAAATTTTGAAATAATATGCGGTTAAAATTGATTTGAAATGCATTAGAAAATGTGCTCAACAGAAAAATGTTTTTCAAAAACATAAAAGGGATATAGATTTGAATTTTCATTTATGATATTTGAGCTTTGATTAAACTTTATTAGGCTAAAGTGTGCATCATGGGCTGGAGTTACACTTTGATGGATTTATGGCCTTACGGAATTTGGGTTAGAAGGACTAATATAAGAAGGTCTATAAAGTTTTGGCCCCGATATTTTGTTTGTAAATGAAACCTCTTTTTTTTTTTTATGCATTTTCTTATAGCTAATATGACATTGATTTTATGTGTTGTTAAATTGATTTTTGCATCATTTTTTGATAAGAAATTGATGATGATATTGGATGTTTTGGTATGATTGTAAAATTATGAAAATTAATAGACTTGTTGTTAAACCTTGTTCTTGAAAGAACATTCAGTTTATGTGAAAATCCACATCCATTGGCATATGATTTTGAAGATTTTTCTTTTGTTCTAGGAAATATACACATTAAGCTTTCATTTGCCATTGGTTTCATTAGAATCGGATTTTTTATGAATTTTTTAAGATGATTATTAAAAATTGGAAATTGCACTGTTCATCTGACAGACTTATACACTTTTTAAAAACTATATCAGTTAAAATTTGTTTTAGAAACTAGAGATGTTAAGCTTTAATTCCACTGGTTTTGCAGAAATTGAATATATAATGAATTTTTGGTGAATTTTCAAAAATGTTTGCCAAAAACTAAAAATTCCACTATTCATCTAAATTAGCATAGATTTTGTAAAATTGTATCTATTGATGAATGTTTCTATGAATTTCTCTCTTTATGTAGAAATTAGACATGTCAAGCTTCAGTTGGATTGCACGGTCCTCAATAAGGACTGTGCAATCCAACCAGGCTGAACCTAGGACCTTGTGGTCCAGGTCCAATCAGACCCAGGCCTATGCAGTCAGACCCAACACCAGGCCTAGGTCTAGGCCAGGTTTATGTCCAACCAAGCGTAGGCCCGTGCGGTCTAGACCCAACAAGGCCTAGGCCCAATCCAATGACAACCAGACTCAAGCCCAGGCTCATGTGGTCCGATGAGACTCAAGCCCAAGCCCGCACGATCATGGAACTAAGCCTGGTCGGACCACACGAACCTGGTCAAGGCTGAATTAAATAAAATAAAAAAATTATATATCATTAATAATTAATTTTAGTAATTATAATAAATAATTTATTATAATACTTATAAAATTAATTAATAATCATAAAAAATTAATTAATTCTAATAATTATTATACTAAGGCCCTTAATTAATAAGTAATAATAATTAATTAACTATATAAATAAATTATATATTTTTTCATTATTTAGGACACATAAATTTAATAATTAATTATAAAAAACTATTAAATAAAATAAAAATAAATTATAAATCATTAATAATAAAATGTGATTATTTATTTAATAAAAGATACATATAATTAATAGGACCTTAATAAATATATTTAGAACACAAATTATTTTAGGGATAATTTTAAATAGTACCCTTGTGTTTTGGCTTAATTTCAAGTAGAAAGCAAGTTTACCACTTTCATCAACAAGACTCCTGAGGTTTNAATTATTTTATTTTGTTATTACTTATAAAATAAAATAATTATAATTTATTTATTTTTATATAATTTTTTTAAGTAAAATATAGAAATTAATTTAGGAATACCAATTGTTGTTTGTTATTTTTTTCAGATATGGATCCTCCTCAAGTTACTGGTACTTTAAAGACGAGAATAGAAGACCACTATGGTGGATATAGTACCAACATGTCATCTTTCAAAGCAATTAACTTGCTTATGAAGAAGCTGACGATGATAAAATGAGATATATTCTATAGTACGTGTTTTGGTCATCTTCTCGATATAAATGATTTATCGTTTCCTACTAAATTGGTTAATCAAATCTTACTCAGAGAAGGGGAGATGATTGGTCTTGAAAATGAAATGTCATTTTTGGTGTTTGATATATAGTTACCTATTATGATATTAAGCATTATAAACAACATTTTCTTTTTTTATATGTATTTTTTTATTTCAAACATGGATTGAATTGTTTCAGGAAAGAGTATCAGATTTTTAGCTTATGAATTCAATCTTATAACAAGTTTATGTTTCGGGCAAAAACTAGAATTTTATCTAAAAGACCCATCTAGATTGAAAGACATATATTTCAGTGGATAATACATCAAATTTCTTCAACTTGACACCATATTGGAGGGTTCCTAATCAGAATACTATGAAGTTGTCGTTGTTTTAGATTTTAGAGCGGTTCTTGCTTTACAAAAATAGAAAACGATATATTTCTATATTTTTCCTTAAATGGTGGACGACCTAGACTTCTTCAATTCTTATCCTTTGAGTTCAGAATCTTACAGTATCACGTTTGCTTCATTATCTACCATTTTGAAATGAAAAAGGAAATAATTTGACAAATGGCTACAGTTGAAGCAAGGAGAACACATGAGTGAAAAATATCACTTGTTTGGATGTCCTTATATCTTCCATGTGTATATATTAATTTTCTTATCGATAAATGTTTCGTATCTATCTACATACGTTGATCTTTTTTATGTTTCATCTTGGACAGATCAGGCCTTTGAGGCAATCTTGTATTGTGGAATAAAGCGTGGGACCATTCATTCTTAACTGAATAAACACTCACATATTTATTGAGGTGGACATTAGACATAAGTGTTGGTGCCACATTAGGTGGTTGCTATTTACTGTACTTTTTAGATAAGTAAATGTTAGACCATTCCTAATCAATTGTATTTTCTTATTGCTAAAGTGATTACAAACTTCCATTTTCTGCGTTGATTGCTAAAGTTGAGGAAGTTTAATAACTGTGGTATAAAACACTCATTGCAGTGATTGGTGTGTCGAGTGGCACATAACTACCTTAGATCATTCCTAAGGTTGATGTACTAGTCCATTCTCAATATGAGGTTAGACCCATTATGAATTGTATAGAGATGAAATGCAATGAGTGACTAATTTGAACTATATCCATTTTCAGGTGCTTGTAACCAGTTGAAGTATCAAGGCTTTGTTTAGATACTCATTTGCTATCATTTCTAAAGTGAGCAGTGAAGTTGATAAACTCAACCAAAGGCTTGATATCATCCACCCAAAAATAAACCACGAGATTGATGTGGTGAGCGCAGAGATACGAGCGAAGATGAGGATGAAGATTAAAATACTTAAAGAATCAATGAACATTCCTCATTTCACAAACACCAAGGATTTGATTAGTGATGTCGACATGATATATAGGAGCCTGACATCGTAATAGTAAGGAATTGATAATTTTTTGTAAAGTGTTATTATTCAACAACAAAATAATTACCTTACGATCATACTTTATTATAGAACATTGGCCAAATAGATTAGATGTCCATGATGTCGAACTATCCTTTCATGTTACAGCTCCTTGGAAACAAAATAGGGCTAGGAGAGTTTTGAAAAAGGGTCGAAAGCTTGTGTCTCCATATATGACAGTTGATAGGCCGAAGAAAAAGAAAAGGTTTACAAAGACCTATCAATGGAGTATAATAGATGGAAAGCAAATGACGATAAGTACCTGGATCTAAGTGCTTGCCTTTAGATTCTGTTTTATATGTCGAATACAAAAACCATGATTTGCATTGGGAAAAATAGTCTAAACACCTTTCTGAATACTATTATGACGATACGATACAAAACCCAGATCTTTCACATGATCAATTTGTTGTGAACATTATGTAAAAATATTCCTAAGAGTCATCATTCTTTAAGCCACCCATATTATGTCCATTCGCATCTAAATAAGAGGCGAGAAAAAGCATACCTTAGTATTTCCTCTTCAAAAAAGTTTCGTCTACAGAGACTACTAGTCTGATGGTGGCTAAAAAGTCAATCTTTAAAAGACCCAACATTATGAAACAATACATGAAATGCTTCTCAAAATTAGTAGAAATTTTTGTAATAGTTCCAAAGTTTACAGTCTCCAACACATGACACTATTGATCTAGGTTTTAAAGAATTAAGCCAAGTTTTTGCATTTCTCAAAATTCTTTTTGCATTTCTTGCCACGTGCCTATTGACCTAGGTTTTAAAGAATTAAGCCAAGTTTTTGC
>JANLJB010003913.1:0-13830 GCA_026212285.1 Bursera cuneata
ACCGAATTCAGCCACAAAGTCTTCATAGAAGTTGTAAACCTTTGAAACATCTTTCCATAGCCACCAGATTCAAGTGATTTAGAGTGGTATTGTAGGAGATATGGTCAACATACAGTAGGTATGTCAGACAGAACCCACCAACCAGGCCACCGACTTCCAACGTGGTTTTTGACTTTCTTCCCCACTGATTTAGGCAAAACTGTCAACAGAGAAGTTTTGGATAATTAAATCAACGTTCCATAGCCACTGGTCTTAGGTCATTTGGATATGTATTTTGTGAGATATGGTCCGTAGAGTCCAGGTATATCAGGCTGATCTTCTAGAATCTGGTCCACTTCTGTTGCAGGCCACTTTTGGTCCATTTAACATTTGATTTGGACTTTGAGGTCTTCTTCCACTATGTAGAGAATTGGACTACGAATCTGTAGGAACAAGAATTACATCAATCGGACCTTTGGATTAAAAGATATATATTTATTTTACTAAACCAATGTCAAAATAACCATTAATCACAAATTGATGATAATTATTCGTTTAAGCTCAATAATATAAAAATGCCCAAATTAATAACACTTAAAGTATGAAAATTATGATTTTAACTCTTAATAAATATACACTTTTAAATGCTAATCAACGTGACATCTGATATAGGATTTAATTACATAGAACTGTGTTTGAAACAGGTAGTTGGTTTTACTAAACTCTTTCAGATAATTGGGGGGCACGGTGCTTTGCTAGAAGCCAACCATGCCCTGTAAATCATAAGGATTCAGAACTAGGTTTTTGAACATTCGGATTATTCGAGAAATGTGATTTACGGCTAACATATCTGAAAGCCTAATGGGTCATACTCCGATGATACTACGATGAAGGATTGATACGGGAATTATGACAACGCACTTTTTCATCCGTGATGAATAGTATTTTATGAACAGTGATTTTTACTATTCATATGGGCTTTTTATTCGGCCTAAAATTAAATGGGCTTTGACTTTTAAATTGGATTGGATCCATTTAACAAAGTTATAAAATTTTACAATTTGACCCAAGCCCATTAGGCCCTAGGATAAAAGAGAGAATAATTCAAGTATATGGGTTTAGTGGTGATTAGCCAAATGGCATATTCTTGGAATATGCTTTTCTTAGTTGCTAAGAATTAATCTAATTGGCTAATTATTTACTTGGCTAAGTTTAATTTGATTTTACTTGGTTCATATTAATTCATTTAATATGGGATTACTTATGTGTAATACAAATACACCATAAGCCATATACAAGCATGAAAGCAATTCTCTCTCTTATTATTCCATGCCTTTGCCGAATTGCTCAAAAAGAATTCCAAAGAAATTTGCTTAAAATTTCACACTTTTCTCTAGTAAGAATTAAGTCAATCCTAAGTAGCTAAGGGTACTTAGCCATTAGAACACCAACATACTTCAATTTGGTGGGATTTGGTGGTGGAAAAGCAATACTCTTGGTGGAATTTTTGATCTTGTATAGCCTGGAGTTTGTAAGAATTTCTACCATAAATCTTGTTCAATTTTGCTCTAATTGCATGATCCTATGTTCAAATTCAACATGGTATCAGAGCATGCTTCAATTAGAGTTAACTGGTGAGCAATTTGTTAGGGTTTCACATGATTAAGATTAGGGCTTTTGTATTCTAATGCTAGATATGTGAAATTGATGGCATATTAACATGTTGTGTATGTTTAATTTGATTAAAAAGCATGAAATTTGATGTGTTGTATGTCATACCCGAATTTAGATGTATGTGTATGTATGTGCATGCATGTGTATATGGTGAATTTGGTACATGGATGATGTGATGATATAATATGCATGATGAATTGGATGAAAAATGCATATATGCATGTATATCATGCCATGACCGAATGGATACAAGCATGTGTTAGATGTGATTTTATGTAATTTATGTTAATTATGCTTAATTACATGTTTATATGCTAATTATGAAAATTTAGAAATTTTAAAATAATTAGTATGTGTTAATTACACTTAATTAAGCCTAATTATGAAATTAGTATTTTAATTAACCTAAGTAATTTAATTAATGTGTAATTAGTTGCTAACTACAATTAATTAAAACTAATGGACCTAATTAACACTAATTGAACAAGCTTGGGCCAAAGCCAATTGGGTTGGACCTAATTGGGCTTAGGTAAGCTTATGGATCATTTAGGTGTTTTGCAAGCCGATTGAGCCTTAGCCATTGAGCATTGGGTATTTAATGAGCTTTATGGTATATTTAGATATTAAGAATGCTAATGGGCCAATTTGAAATTGGAAAGCTCACCAAGTTTAGTATTGGACTTGATTTTGATTTGAAATGCAAAATCGGCCTAATTTGGAAATGTAAGCCCAAAGGCTTTTAACTTGAAATGGTTTTGAAAATTTAAATTAGTTTATGGGCCAAATGTAATACTAAAGCCCAACATCAATTTAAAGACTAATAAAAGCCCAAAAAGTTTTAAATCTAATATATGGGCTTAAATAGTTTTAAAAATCCCTTAATGGGCTTATATAATAATAAAGCTCAAATAATTTAATTTTCAAGTACTATTTATCAAAGATTGAAAATTTTAATGGGCTTTACTATTAATAGTTAAAAATGGGCCCAAAGTTGATTAATTTGTTAAATCAAAATTTTGAAATGAATTTGGGCCATTGTGGGCCTTAACCGATTTCATGAAAATCACAATTAAATTTGATTTCAATTGATTTTTTCTAGACAAATTGATGGATGTAGGTTTAGTGCATATGTGTGAAATTTAATTGGATTGGATTTATGTAGCTTAACAATATTTAGTGTAAGTTAGAATGGTTAATTGGATTAACTATGTCTAAAATGTTTTTATATCACTTCCAAAAGTGATTTGTTTGAACCTTGGATGGTCATTAATTGAGATTAATCAAATTGGATTTAATTGATAACATGCTTACATTTGTTTATCAATTGGATTTATGTTATTGTAATCGGGAATAAATACTAGTTTACCCTTTTATTTGTATTAATAGGACCTGCACGTCCTGCCTCTCTATTCTATCTCATTGTAATTCTTTTCTCATCTCACTCCCCTCATATGTAAAACGAGGTTTCTTGATATGTGTAATGTAAATTAGGTTAGAATTTCTTAGATAGAATCCTTACTGAAGGGTAAGTTGTTCTAAGAACAATTTGTAAGCATCCATGACCGTTACTGATGTGATTTTTTTTATGCCTTAGAATGCATGTTATTGTAGTATGCATGTTTAAGGATGTATGTTCATGAGACCTAACAAAGATAATAAATTGGATCCATTAGTCTAATTTATTACATAACTCTCTCAATAAATATCAAGTATGATTTTCTTCCATTGAATGGTTTATTCCAAGTCCAAGATCGATTGTGACTTATTGACCAAAGTCAAGGTCACCGTTGTGTTGAAATTCATGCCCAAGATCAACATCAAGGATGAATAAGAGTAGGTTTGATAGAAGAAAAACTTGCAAAAGCTCCAAGTTTGAAATGGGTTTTTCTTGGCTCCAAGCTTAATCAAATAACCACAAACCTACACAAAAACAAGAAATCAAAGCCTTCTAATGGTTAGGAACACATCTTCACCTTAGGATTGACTTAAAGTTCTAGTTTTTCTTTGAAAATTTGAAGAGCAAATCAAGAGAGAGGGAAGAGAAAGTGAATCCCGAAATTGGAGAGACAGAGAGCAAAAGCTTGGCTTCCAAAGCCTTTTTGGCTTGTCTAATAAGCCATAACACATGGCCTTTTCATATATGTAAGCTTTGGTAAATTTCCAAATGCCCTTTATACTTCTAAAGCATTTTTAATAAGTCATTCCACATGGCACATTATAATTGATTTGGAGGCTAATGTATATCTTGGCAAATTTTCAAAAAGCCATTATACTTTTGCATGGCTCACAAACAAGCCATTTCTCTAATATTTTGATAACTGTCTAAATTGTCATTAAAATCATTTAACATGTCCAACATGTCCTTCACCAATATAAATGGGCTTGGGCTTGGGCTTTTATTATTAAATTAAATCCAATTGAATAAATCCAATCCAATTGGGCCCATGTAATTTAATTTCTAAACTTAAAATCTACTTGGCCTTTTAAAGCCAAATTTGACATCCAAGTCAAATATATATTTTAATGAATAATTTAACATATCTAATATGTTTAAAATTACCCATTAAATTTTTATAGAAAAATCCAATTTATTCCACAAAATTTACTAACTTGACTAATTCCAAACTAGTCCATTTTCTCTCTCAAGATGCAAATTAATCTTAGATTAATTTGCATCTCATCCCTCTTGTCAATTCTTCATCGGTGAATCTTCGATGTTCGACCCATTAGGCTTCCGGATACATCGATAGTAAATCATTTTTACCGGACTATCTGATTACGTGCGTGAAATGCACCGCATCATTACTGATTTACAAGACATGGTTGGCTTCTAGCAAAGCACCGTGCCTACCCAATTCTCCGGAAGGATCTGTAAATCTATAAACTTGTTTCAGGCATAGTTCTATGTAATTCAATCCTATGTCGGATGTCACGTACAAGGTCTGGGACTGGATATGTGTCTACCCCGTACGATGTACATGTCAGATTTCGGTACGACTGATTCTCTTATTCGAGTAATGACTTAGAGCCATTCTAATCATTCTCTCATGCTAGCTGGGCTTGAGCAATCGTCGTTGAATCCTGCGTGACATTATCTCCGTTCAGCCGGAGTGACATGTCTCATCTTGACATTACACCCACTCCTAAATGGTTATCGGTATACCCAATCATAAGTATTTATGTAAACCATGTTAGAGTCACTACGCCAAGCGTCAAAGTACACCGATTGCCATGTGAGATGGACATGTAAGTCTCAGGTCAAAGGATTACTTACACCTACCCTGAATAAATCTCCTATAGACATATTAGATGAACTACTAATGGGATTCCATGGGGGCCAGTCTAGTGAAACTGTTCCCATTCTAAACGGATAACAGAGTTCCCCTATCACACTTGCTCAAATATCCAATATATGAATGTGTGAGAAACATACGGTTAAGCTTCCATAACTCGTACAAGTGCAATACTAATCTATTCCGTACTACCGATGTCCTATCTCGGTAATACTTCGACTAGGAACAATTTAATGATTAAATCTTATGTGGATCAATACTGTCTCACATCTATATTAATCCAATTTAATCATAAGGACCTTTTATCATATTATGAACTATGTAATCCAATTACACTAAATGATAAAAGTGTAATTTTCTTCAATTAATATAAATCAAATGTATATGGTGATTGCGTCTAGGGCACATATATTCTAACACATTGTTCACGGGCAGGATAAATCATAGAAGCTTTATTACACGTCGCATGTCTGGGACAGTTGTCATTTATTGGCCAAAGTCAAGGTCACTTTGGTTCTGAGATGTGGACTACGAAACTTACCCTAGTCGATGGGTTGTGCTTGACTAAATCATTAGGCTTGTTGTGCCAAAGCCAAGGCCTAGATGGATTTANCAATACTGTCTCACATCTATATTAATCCAATTTAATCATAAGGACCTTTTATCATATTATGAACTATGTAATCCAATTACACTAAATGATAAAAGTGTAATTTTCTTCAATTAATATAAATCAAATGTATATGGTGATTGCGTCTAGGGCACATATATTCTAACACATTGTTCACGGGCAGGATAAATCATAGAAGCTTTATTACACGTCGCATGTCTGGGACAGTTGTCATTTATTGGCCAAAGTCAAGGTCACTTTGGTTCTGAGATGTGGACTACGAAACTTACCCTAGTCGATGGGTTGTGCTTGACTAAATCATTAGGCTTGTTGTGCCAAAGCCAAGGCCTAGATGGATTTAGAGGAAATATTGGAAGTAACATTAGATGTCACGACCTAGGAGTCGACTCAATTTGCTAGGAGTTACATTGGATATAATTAGTCTGAGAGACTTACCTAATTAAACCTTGTACAATTTGTTATATCAAAGTCAAGGTTGTACATTATTTAATAGGGTCCTAGCCCACTAGGAAACTAGGTTTCCCGAGTACTCTACAAAGGGTTGGAGGCTTGAGTAAAATAGTGAGAGATAACATTTGAAATTTATAATTTCGTTTTGATGTTATTTTTGGTGTATTATATGCTTATCTACTTTACTGACACGTTTTATGGTTTAATGTTAAAACCTAATTGGACTAGTTACGTATGGCTGGAAACATATCTATTAGTTCATTCATTGAGGGTGAAAATGTCTTTAATGGCACGAACTTTTCGAATTTGGACATGAACCTGAGGACTGTCCTAGGTCAGGAAAAGCAATTATATGTGCTAGATAATCCTGTCCCACCAGAACCTTCCCGGGATGATTACGTTGCATGAAAATCTTGGAGGATACACCATGACAATAGCATACAGGCTCAATGTATCATGCTGGCGAGCATGAATCCTACCTTTCACCGAGAGACAATAGGCTATTCGGCTTATAAGATAATGGCAAGGTTATGGGATTTGCATGCGTCTAGTAGTTGAGTTGAGCTGTATGAAATCTCGAAAAGGCTTTTTCAAAGCTGAATGTAAGAAGGCATATCCGGTGAAAAACATGTGTTAGACATGATGGTTGATATAGATAGACTATATGCTCTGAACATATCTCAGGATGCTGAACTATATATTAATCTGGTTCTACAATAAATTCCTGACAGTTGGGGTAGTTTCATAGTGAAATACAACATGCTAAACGAGGAAAGAACTCTTGGAGGGTTGATTGAAATGCTAAAAGAGGCTGAACCAAAGATTAATGAAAGGAGGAAGCGCAAAGTGCATTTGAGAAAATCCTCTCGGAAAGAGAAGAAAGGGAAAGGCAAGAATAAATTCCCTGTTGGCCCTTCTGGAGGTATACGGAAAGCTCAAGGAGCTACAGCTACACCTAGGGTGGCAATCATTCTCAGGATGCCTACCTGTACTATTGCAAGATTGGTCGTTAGATACGTGACTACAAAAAGTACAAGACGGATCTGAAGAATAAGAATGGCGCAGGGCACCGACTTCAGGTATGTTTATTATAGAGATAAACCTGTCACAGTTTAGTAATTTATCTTAGATATTTGATACTGGATGTGATACTCATATTTGTATTCATGTGCAGGGCCTCCAAGACATAGGAGGATAACAATAGGAGAGATAGAACTATTAGTTGGAAACGGGTTCCGGGTGGCCGTTTTAGTTGAAACACTTATATTTTGTCTCTGCCTACTGGGCTTGTATTAGAACTAGTTAAATGCTACCATGTACGTAGTTTGACTAGGAATATTATTTCTATATCATGTTTGGCCCATTGTGGGTTTACTTTTGTATTCAGAAACACTCAGTGTTATGTATATAAAAATGATGTATTATATTACATACCAAAAATAAATACTGGTTTGTATGTTATAAATATTGATTCTCCTATTTGCAATGTAACTAACAAACGTCTTAAAATAAGTGAAATGAATGAAACTTATTTATGACATTGTCGTCTTGGCCACATTAACAAGACTCGCATATCTACTCTTTTGAAGAATGGGTACTTGGACGAATTTGATTTAAATTTATATGATGTCTGTGAGTCATATTTATTAGGCAAGATGCCCAAATCACCGTTTACGAGAAAAGGGAAACGTGCCACCGATGTTTTAGGCCTAGTGCACAGTGATGTCTGTAGGCCTATGTCCACACATACATGTGGAGGATATGAATACTTCATAACATTTACGAATGAGAAATCCCGTTATGGTTACGTGTTTCTCATATAACACAAGTCTAAAGCTTTTGATAAGTTCAAGGAGTTTAGACATGACGTTGAAAAACAAACCGAAAAAGGTATTAAAATACTCCGGTCGGATTGTAGAGGTGAATACTTAAGCAATGAGTTTCTAGATTACTTGAAAGATAGTGGTATACTTTCATAATGGACTCCTCTTGGAAAACCTCAGTTGAACGATGTGTCCGAACGGAGAAATCAAATATTATTGGATATGGTTCGATCTATGTTGAGTCGTATTGAGCTTCCAATCTCTTTTTGGGGATATGTCATAGAAAGTGCGATATTTGTTTTGAACATGGTTTCGTCAAAGTCTGTTAGACAGAAACCATATGAAATATAGACTAGAAAAGAAACCGGGTTTTCCATTCCTGAAGATTTGGGGTGGTGAGGCTTATGTAAAGAGATTGGATAGCTCTAAGCTCCAACCCAAATCTGAAAAATGTTTATTCGTGGGATACCCAAAGGAAACTAAAGGGTATTACTTTTATCACCCATAAGGAACAAAGTATTTGTTGCTCTTCATGCAGTCTTCTTAGAGAAGAAATTTATAACTACGATGACTAGTAGGAGAAAAGTTGAGCTCGATGAAAATCGGAGCAAGACTGACGAGGCACTTCCCTCTCGGAACCCGTGGAGTCATAGATGATGTGACTATCTCACAACCTGCTCAACAAGAACCACATAGGTCAGATAGGATTCGTCGCGAACCTGAGAGATATGGTTATCTCATTTTTCCTTATGTAAATGTAAATCTTATTGAGGATGACGAACCGACCATGTATGAAGAAGCGGTATTGGATATCGATTCTGGAAAATGGCTCGAGGCGATGAGTTTGAGATGGAATCCATGTTTGCCAACCAAGTTTGGACACTGGTTGAAGCACCAGAAGGCATAAAGCTTATTGGTTGTAAATGGGTCTTCAATAAGAAGACAGACATGGACGGTAACGTACAAACGTACGAAGCTAGGCTTGTGACAAAAGGGTATCGTCAAAGATAAGGAATTGACTTTAATGAAACGTTTTCACCAATTACCATGATAAAATCCATTCGGATTCTGCTTGCAATTGCTACATATCGCGATTACGAGATATGACAAATGGATGTTAAAACTGCATTCCTTAATGGAAACCTATTGGAGGATGTCTATATAACACAGCCCGAAGGTTTTCTCAGTCCGAAACATGCAAACAAAGTTTACAAGCTCCAAAGATCCATCTATGGATTAAAGCAAGCTTCTAGGTTATGGAATCAACGTTTTGATGAAATAATAAAGGAGTTTGACTTCATTCAAAATGAAAATGATTCATGTGTGTACAAAAAGGCTAGTGGCAGCGTACTGACTTTTATAGTCCTATGTTGATGACATATTGTTAATAGCAATGATATTCCTATGTTACAATTTGCCAAGACATGGCTCTCAGTGAAATTATCCATGAAAGATTTGGGAGAAGCAGCCTATATTCTAATAATAAAGATCTATCGGGATGGATTTAAAAGGCTATTAGGGCTTTTCCAAAGCACGTCTATTGACAAAGTGTTGAAAAGATTCAGCATGGAAGGGTCAAAGAGGGGACTCGTTCCTATGTCACATGGCATCTCTCTTTCTAAGGAATTGTCTCCTAAAACGAAAGAAGAGAAAGAAAAGATGAACCAGATTCCATATGCTTCCTCTGTCGGTTCAATCATGTATACCATGATATGTACACAGCCTAATATTGCTTATGCTTTGAGCATGTATAGAAGATATCAAGCTAATCCAGGTGAAGTACACTAGATTACTGTTAAGAACATCTTGAAGTACTTGAGAAGAACTAAGGATGCGTTAATCTTAATATATGAAGATGGGGAACTGGTTGTGAATGGTTTCACGAGCCTAAGTTTTCAATCTGACAGAGACGATCATCGATCTTAGTCAAGATATGTGTTTTATTTTAACAGTGGTACAGTTGGCTGAAAAAGCTCCAAGTAAGATACTGTAGCTGACTCGACAACAGAAGCTGAGTAAATAGCAGCAACTGAAACAGCAAAAAAGGCTGTTTGGATCCGCAAGTTCCTTATAGGACTTGGAGTAGTTCCTTCTGCAGTAGAGCCCATTGCATTGTATTTTAACAACAATGGGGCCATAGCTCAAACAAATGAATCAAGGTCTCATCAGAAATCCAAACATGTCTTGAGAAGATATCACCTAATCAGAGAGATTATTCATTGAGGTGATGTCAGGATCAAGAGAGTGTTATCAGATGACAATGTTGCTGATCTATTAACGAAGTGCTATCTCAGCAGAAGCATGAACTACATGTACATAGATCAGGTATTAGATACCAAGGTGATTGGCTCTAAAACAAGTGGGAGATTGTTAGACTATTTATGTCCTAGAGCATCACATTGTAAATATACATTGTATATTGTACGTTATTGATTTATGTATTATAGGAAATTACACTTATATCATTTATTGTGATTGGATTACAAATTTATATTATGTGATAAAAGTCCTTATGATGTGAATATAAATGATTTGGTTGTGAGACAAAATCATTTGACACAAAATATAACATCATTAAATTATCCATGATCAAAGTATTATCAAGATAGGACATCTACAGCATGGATATACTAGTATTACAATTACTGGTTATAGATGTATAACAGTTTGATTCTCACACATCTAAGTATCGGATACTTATGCAAGTATAAGGGAATATTGTTAGCTGTTTAGACATAGGAATATATTTACTGGACATGACCTAGTACGGAATCCTATTGGTAGTTTACCTAAGTATCTATGGGGCTCAGGGTAGGTGTAATGTGGTAATCCGAAAATCTGGAAACAGTGATTTAGGGGTGTTAGTGAAAGATTACAAAGTTGAAAATCATAAGTGTATATTTTTTACGTATATGGGGTGTCACGGATGTGGTGACATCGTGTATGTGAGTATTCGAAAGAATAAGAGAGTTTTCGGAAAATGGGACTAAAACATAATTTTCACGAGTTCACAGATTTTTTGTTTTTAGTGTCCGATTCGTAGATTTTGAGGGCCTCGTGAGTGGATTATAGATGAGGCTGGGTTTATATTGAGATTTCGGGGTTTCGAGATTATTTAATAAGATTCAGAAAGGTTTGTAAAATTATAGGAAGACCCCCGAAACCCAAGTCTATATAAACTGCACAAGAAGCCAATATTTTGGGAGAACTACAGAAACACTCTTGTTTGTCGGAGAAGACGTGCTCACTGCCGTCTCCGGTGACGCTTCGTATTCTTGACAAGCTAGCCGATGAGATGGGTGGCAATAGAAAGTTCTCGGGATGCTGATCACTGTGGTGTCCTCCATTCGTCGGTCTGAGGCCTGCATTCGTCGAAACGTCACCGAAAAGGTTCAACAACGTCAACGGTGTTCTCCCTTCTCCAACGACGTTGCTGACACCACTGGTCGAGATCTCTTCCTCTCAGCCTGAGGATTCCAGAACTGGTCCCTGATCGTCTACCTGATGCCAGAATTGTCAAAAAATGATGAAAAACCGTTCGGCTTCCCTTCCTTCGATCTGCCACCGTCAGCCACCGCCTTGCCTCACTATCGGCACCATCACACTCAGCTCGCCGAGACAACTCCGGTGGTGGTGCCCGATCATCGTTCCCGATCGCCTAATATTTTTTTGACGAGAAGACACCTCTCACGGCTGCAACTGGCTAATATCCGGTAGCCCCCTCAACTTTGGTCCTTGGCACCTGTACCCTTTCCAATGACACCCCACTATTTTGGATATTGGTAATTTACCCCTTACCATGTGTTTTGACCAAGGACCCCCATGGGTTTTCAGGTTAGTAATTTCACCTCTGCTTGGTTGTTTTAGTATAGTTTATGGATTTATGGTAACACCCCTGATATGTAAAATATCAATTTAACCCCTGATTACCGTTTTACATGTTTTGATCCCGTGACTCCGAGGACTCATCCGAGACCACCGGGATGCATGGATTTGCGATAAGGATGAGAAAAAAGAGAATAAAGGAGGTCCGAGAGATACGATTCGGATACCGAGGTAGGGATTTTTGTCTACGCTTTTCTATTTCGTTTTGAGATTCGGGTGACTTAAATTATTGTTTGGCATAGGGAATAGAACGTGCATGTACTTGTATGTAAATGGTTGATTTGTGAATATATGAAATATATATATGTATGATTGTGTGTGATGGGACAGTTGCGACACGGGAAAACATGTGTGACTGTTTGTATGGTTGGATGGTGGAAACACGGAGGATACGTGTACAACCATGTGTGACGAACGAGTAAGGCATAGATAATACACATAAAGTATGCGTGTAAGCGTACGTGACTGGTTAGATAGGATACGGTAGAATATGGACATTTACGATTAGTGGGATAGATGAGATATGGATGATACGTGCGTGAGCACATGCGATGGGACATACAAGGTATGGATGGCACGTGGGTGTACGTGTATGATGCGATAGGTGAGATACATGTTATACGCGAGTATAACCGTGCACGACAGGACTAGCTATGATACGGGCCGGGTGTATATGGACACACTCGTTAGGATTGATAGTTACGGAAAATACACGAATAGTGATGAATCACGGGTATGTGATGTATATGTATAGACATGAGGATTGGCCAGCTTGGTGCGTTGTAATCCTATGGTAGGGGGACTAACCGGTTGATACGCGGTAGTCCAATGTGATAGGGATTATCATGCCTTGTGAGCAGGATCCCGATGTGACTGATATGTATAGTGTTAGGCCTTGGATTGGCCCAGTGAATCTAGGATCCAAGGAAAACACTGGTATTGTGATGATAGTGTTAGGCCTTATGGTGGCCAATTGATCTAGGACCCAAGGAAAACACTGAGTATATGATGGGGGTGTTAGGCCTTGTGGTGGCCAGTCATTCTGGGCCCAAGGAAAACAATCCTGTTGTGATACTAGTGTTAGGCTTTAGGTGGCCGACTGATTCGGGGCCTAAGAAAAACACTAGGTTGGATAGTTTGGTATGCATGAATGTGATTAGTGCACGAGAGATGTGTACATATCGTACATGTGACAACGGTATTGATTGAATAGCAAATTCAGTATGTATGTGATCGAGTATTGAAATTACTCGGTGTGTTTGTATGTGAGTTGTCTGATGCATGCTTGGATGTTAAAATGTTATAGAACTGTGTAGTATAGAAATTCCTACTAGGCTGTGTTGCTCACCCCTTCCTCTACAGGTACTCGGGGTCAAGAGTCAGGCGTCGATGATCCGGAGCTCATATAGAGGATCTTGGACAGTCAGGGGTACGTCTGGGTAGACAGAGTGAGTGTGTCGGTTAGTGTTTACTTGTCTATTTTAAAAAGAAAAATTTTGTAACCCGTTTTTCAATGTAAATGTTTTGATTAAATTGATTTTATTTTATTTATTTACACAGTGACCCTCAGGATTCCTGTATAAGGGGTTCCGGGTTGCCACATGTAAGTAATCCTAAGACCTGAGACTTACACAACCATCTCATATAAAGATCAATACGCTTTGACACTTGCATGAATAACTCTTTCTAGGTTACAGACATGTTTGTCATTGGGCCTCCCGTGAATTATTTAAGAGTGGTTGTAATATCAAGACGAGATATATCACTCAAGGTAAATGGAAATGATATCACACAGGATACGACAACGATATCTCAAAGGCTAGCCGGCACTGACAAGAGTGATGAGAATAGTTCTTAGTCACTTCTTAAAAAAAAGTATCGATCGTTATATAAGGATCTGAACAGTACGTGGCGTGACCGAAACGGTCACCCAAAAGTAAATTCCTTACTTATCCCCTAAATATGTCTAGAGTTATAGTGCAAGTAAGGGTCGAACCCACAAGGATTGNTTTATGATTATTCCGATTCAAACTTAAGCCGTAAATTCCAAAACTTAAGTTTCCAAATGCGAAGGGGAATTATGATCAATTAAAAT
>JANLJB010003916.1:0-15518 GCA_026212285.1 Bursera cuneata
CCCAACATTCCAGTTTCATCCAATAAATCAAGGATATACTTTCTTTGTGATACTAAAATGCCTTGTTTAGTTCTTGCAATATCTATGCTTAGAAAATACCTCATAGCACCAAGGTCTTTAATCTCAAACTCTTTTGCTAAAAAAACTTTTAACTACTCTTGCTCCACAAGATCATCACCTGTTAAAATAATATCATCAATATACACAATAAAGATTGAACTCCAATTCCATTTCTTTATACTTTTAAATTTTCAACTCCAACTTTGTGCACATTAGATCAATATTTTGAGTGATTAAGATTACATACAATACATATCATCTCAAGATACATTATTTATGCATGTCAGCATAATTTTAACTTTTGAAATGGCATTGATCCAATGGTTCAAAGATATATGTTACAATTTGTGTGAAAGAGAAAAATTTATTGTTGTAATAAGAAATATAAATAATTTATAAATAAGAATTCTAATTCTAGTTGTCTGTATATGATTTATAGTTGCATAATAAATTTAATGGGTCATAATATATTTTCTAAGGAATATAATACTTTGAATATCTTTAAATAGAGCATTTATATTTCTCATTTTGTTTATTATTTGTAATTATTATTTTATGTGTTATGGTAAACACATATAAGTTTCATAATTTTACCATAAATTTACTAGAAAGTGTAAGTGCTTAAATATTGTGTTAAATTATGCAGCCAATGGTTTTAAACTATTTTGGGTTTTTGCAGATACCAATGAGAATGAAAAAATAAAAGAAGTTCAAAATATACCTACAGCAAAGATAAATTGGTTCTTCTCTATTTTTGCATCAGATATGAGAAAAGCAACTATTGATCGAGGTACTATTTTAGCAATCCTTCAAAGTTGTTAAAGAGATTTGTTCTCCTTGTCTTCTTTTCTTTACAATTACACATATATATACACAAGCACAAGGCTTACTAAGGAAGCTAGCACAAGGCTTACTAAGGANATTAATTCTGAGACTAAAAAATATCTCCCGACAGTTCCAAAAAGGGTAGAAACATACACAGAAACAGCCCAGAAAAAAATGCGACAGAAACTGTCGAAAAAGACAGAAGTTGCCAATGAAACAAAGGCTTACTGGAGAAAAATTTAAACGAGAGGCTCTGATACCATGTTAAAGAGATTTGTTTTCCTTCTTTTCTTTCTTTACAATTACACATATATATATACACAAGCACAAGGCTTACTAAAGAAGCTAGTACAAGGCTTACTAAGGAAGCTAGCACAAGGCTTAAGGCTTACTAAGGAAGCTAGCACAAAGCTTACTAAAGAAGCTAGCACAAGGCTTACTAAGGAAGCTAATAAACTCATTACAATTATAATATACAAGGAGATTTTGGTATATTTCTTTCAACATACTCCTTAATTATTGTGACACTTTGGTGAGAATGTTTGTTGTTTGAAGAACCTGTTGGTATGTAGATAAGCTTTATCTTACCTTCCTCTATCTTCTCTTTGATTAAATGACGGTCTATTTCCACATGCTTTGTGTTAGTCATGGTGGACAGGATTTTTGGCTATGCTTATGGCCGTTTGATTGTCACAGAACATTGTCCTGGATTTCTCAAAAGGAATTTTTAATCCTGCTAATAACCTTTTTAGTCATATTCCTTCACATATGCCATGAGCCATGGCTCTAAATTCTTCTTTTGCATTGCTTCGTGCTACAACAGATTGTTTCTTGCTTCGCCAAGTGACAAGATTTCCCCAAATATAGGTACAATACCCTAAGGTTAATCTTCAATCTATTATTGAACCTGCCCAATCAGCATCAAAGAAGATTTCAATGTTTCTTTTTGTCATGTTCTTGAAGTATAATTCCTTGCCTGGTGTCACCTTGAGATACTTTAGAATCCAATGCACAAAATTCATATATTCTTCTGTTGAGTTGTTCATAAATTGACTCACAACATTAACCGAGAAACTAATGTCATGTCTAGTGTTTGAAAGCTATATGAGTTTTCCCACAAGTCTTTGATGCCTCCCTTTTGTCCACAAAAGCACTCCCTTTCATTATACCTTATTTATTTGTATGATCCATATGAGTATCAGCAGGCTTACATTCGAGCATACCTGTCTCATTTAATAGATCTAGAACATACTTACGTTGAGTTACAACAATATCCTTTCTTGACAGAGCAGTTTCCATTTCAAGAAAATATTTGAGGTTTCCTAAGTCTTTGATTTTAAACTCTGGCTTAAAAGTTCTTAAGATTATATATTTCATCCTCATAATCTCCATTTAGGATAATATCATCCACATATATAACGACAGTTGATGTTTTTCCTTCGGGTGAGTGCTTGACAAACAAGGTGTGATCAGTTTGATACTGAGAGACCCATACCACTTCACAGCTTATGTAAACCTATCAAACCATGCCTGTGGAGATCATTTAAGACTATACAATGACTTCCTGAGTTTGCAAACTTTGTTGATATTAGCTTGTGTCTCAAGTCTACACGGGATATCCATGTAGACTTCTTCTTCTAGGTCACAATTTATGAAAGCTTTCTTGATATCAAGCTGATCAAGAGTCCAATCTAAGTTGGCTGCCAAGGATAATAGGACACAGATTATGTTGAGTTTTGTCGTGGAGCAAATGTCTCTTGGTAGTCAATTCCATAAGATTAAGTGCCCCTTCGCAACCAAACGAGCTTTGAACTTGCCTACACTCCCATCTACCTTATACTTGACAGTAAAAATTCACTTCAACTGGATTTTTTCCTTTCGGTAGGTTTGTGACTTTCCATGTCTTATTCTTCTCTAAAGCTCGAATTTCTTCCCAAATAGCAGCCTTTCATTCAGGAATTTTAAGAGCTTTTTGAATGTTTTTGGGAATCTGTATACTGGAAATATTGGTAACAAAGCTCGAAAGCCAGGTCCTTCATAAGAGAGAAAATTATAAATTGGATGATTTGTACAAGACCTAACTCATTTCCTCAAAGCAATGGGCTGGTCAAGATCATCATTAAGTAACTCATTATGGACAAGATCAGAACTAGTGTTACCTGGATGAATTTCATCTGATTTTGGACCTGGTTCAACTTCTTGAACTTGCACAAGATGTGTTTGGTGCTCTATTTCTTCTTAAGTCTTCTTCTTTCCCTTGAATAGACAATAAAGTCATTGTTAATAGCAAGTTGTGCGGGAATTGGACGTTGTGAGGTACTTGGAGGTGTGTAAGTTGACTAGGAGGATTGGATTGAGGACTTGGTAAGACATGAGGCTCAAGTGTTTTGGTTGGTGAGACATGAGACTCAAGTGGTTCAGGTTAAGGGCTGAAAGTGATTTCTGTTTCCAAAATTGATATCCTATACAAAATTCTCCCCTAAAAGATCATATTCGGATAACTAGGCTGATTTTCAAAAAATATAACATCTACGGAGTGAAATAATTTTTTTGTGACTGGCAGTAACATTTGTAGCCTTTCTGATTAGGAGAGTACCCAAGAAATATGTGTTTGAGTAATCTAGGGTCAAGTTTGCTTCGATGTTGTTGGTGAATATGAACAAAGGCAGAACAACGAAAGACTTCAATTAGAATGGTGGATATGAGCCTAGCAATAGGATAGGATTTGAAAAGTACTTGACAAGGTGTTTGAAAGTTTAAAACACGAGAAATCATTCTATTAATGAGATAAGTTGCAATAAGTACATCTTCTCCCCATAAACGTTTTGGAACATGAGAGATCTAGCAACTTCTAGAAGCTATCAATTTTTTCTTTCAGCAATTCCATTTTGTTGAGGAGTTTCAACACATGAACTTTAATGAACTATGCCTTCACTTAATAGAAAGTCATCAAGAATGGATTTGCAGTACTATTTAGCATTATCGGTTCTCAAACCCTGTATTTTGGTATGAAATTGGGTCTGAATCATGTTATTAAAATTATTAAAAATTTCGCCCACCTCAGATTTTTCTTTCATAAGAAATATCCAAGTAATTCTAGTGTGATCGTCCACAAAAGATACAAACCATCTGGCACTTGTAACATTCTTGATCCTAAAAGGCCCCCAGACATCATTATGGATCATTGAAAAAAGATGAGATGAGTTATATGATTGATTGGGATAAGGATTGCGAACATGCTTCTAGAACTGGCAAATTTCACATTTTATTCTTGAATAATGAAGAGAAAAGTTTTTCAAGATACATAAAACTTGGATGACCTAACTGATAGTGTCACAACATGATTGTACCATCATTACTGGATTAAGAAGCTAAATTTTTATTTTCCACAAACTGCTTTTTGAGTTGTCTTTCTAGATAGTTATTGACTTTAAGTAGATAGAGTCTCAAACACATCTCAACATTGCCAATTATCATCCCCAAATCCAAATCCAAATTGGGAAATATTTAGTGACACAATTTCGTTCTTTGAGTTTACTAATAGATTTAATCTAAATTTGGAACCAAGAGAACAGAATGAAGAGATAGGTTCTCTGGAATCATAACAGAACCTGTACCAACCACCTTTGAGAGAGACCCATCAACAATTCGAACAGCAATTTGAACAATAAAATTTCCATTACATAGGCTATATTTATGAAAAACAGTAGGATCTCCCATCATGTGATCTGATGCTCTTGAATCCACAATCCACGGGCTCTGTAACACCCCGACCCACTGTCATATATTGTCAGTTTTGGACACACAGTCCGTCACGGTTTTTTTCTTAAGCTTTGTAATCCAAAAGGCTTTCACAAGATTTTATTCATAATGGACGCGTCCTCTACGCTCGAACCCAAGACCTTATAGGTTCAAGATATTCAAAATGAGTACCACTGAGCCACAGTGATTCAATGGTACTCACCTTGAACTCTTTGAACCTATAAGGTCTTGGATTCGAGCGTAGAGGACGCGTCCATTATGAATAAAATCTTGTGGAAGCCTTTTGGATTACAAAGCTTAAGAAAAAAACCGTGACGGACTGTGTGTCCAAAGCTGACAATATATGACAGTGGGTCGAAGTGTTACAGAATGATATCAGAGCCCATCCCAACCGGAAACGTACAGATCCCGAAGGAGGGATGAACGTGACATCTCACATCGCTTGGGAAAGATAAGTTTGGATAAGTTAATTACCTTGTGAGCTCCTTAAACTATTGGAGGCCTTTTTTATTGCAAAACCTGAGAACAAAATCATGATGGATTGTGTGTTCAAAGCGTCCAAAGCGTACAATATCTGACAGTAGGCCGAGCTGTTATAGGCTCAATTTCTCTTTTTTTACATTTAAGTCGCTTAAAAAATTACTTTTTGGTGCTAGAAAGCTGGTCCCAATGATAGAGGTGGAAGAGGCAGAACGTTGTTGTGATTGGTTGAACATCTTTTGCAAAGCATTCCATTTGTTCTTTGCTGAACAGATTTGATTTTGTCGGTGCCCTATTTTCATCAGCAGAGGCTAGATTGCTTCGACTCTCTCTATCATTTGAGGGACATGGTGGCTTCCAATCAGCTGGCTTACCATGGATTTCCTAGTAAGTTTCCCTGGTGGGACCAGATCTTTCACAGTGATCAAGCCAAGGCATTCCTTTCCTTGGCTGATTGTGCAGGCTGGTATTGGGCTCCTCGTGCAGCTAGGGCAAAACTTTCTATGGTTGGGAGGCAACTTGTGATCCCATCATAACCTTCTTCCTGCTTTCCTCTCTTCGGACTTCAGCAAACATTTGTCGAATGTTGGGAAGAGGTTTTGTTCCTAATATTCTTCTTCTTACTTCATCAAGATTCTTATTGAGTCTCAATAGGAACTTGTAAATTCTTTTCTTTCCAACAATCTTTTTATACTTAATCTCATTAGTTGGACAGTCCTAAACGTTGATTTCAAACATGTCCAATTGTTGCCAATATCGGGCCAGCAGGTTAAACTATTGAGTGAGTGGAAGATCTCCTTGGCACAAATCATGCAAAATTGCTTCTATCTCAAACAGTTCTGATGTGTTTTCATTGTCAAAATAAAAATCCTTGGTTGTGTCCAATATCTCCTTCATTGTTTGATAGCGTAGGAATTTTCCTCTATATCGTTGGTTATTGAGTTGATTAACCATGGCATAACCATGTTATTATTTGACTTTCAGACTTTAAATTTAGGATCTTCTTTCTCTGGAGTGGTAGCAACTCCAATAAGGTAATCATCTTTTCCTTTTCTGCAGATAAACATCATTACGGATTGAGACCATTGGATGAAATTCTTCCCATTTAGTTTGTGACCTGTAATGGGGTGAAGAGAGATATCCAATCCTACAAAGTTGTTTGAAATCGCAACTTCTGGGCTGGAGGTGACTTCGGCAGATGAGCTTTGATTTCCAATAGCCATCCCGTATTTCGTCATTCAGAGAAAGAAGGTGTCAGATTCTGCTCTGATACCATGAAGCTTTGTGAGAGAAAAAATGTATATTTGTTTAATTTAATATCAAAAGAAGAACATACAAAAGAATAAATAGAAGAGGGTAGAGATCAATCTGCTTACAACATGGGATAAGATCTCTATCCTAAAGAGATAAATTCTCCACTAGATCAGGAAATAGAATTACAGATCAGATAAACCCTAACTAAATCTTCTAAAAAAAAATAACAATAACTCAAAATAGCTGTAAAATCCCTAGAAATCAGGACTAATAAAGATCTGAAATTCCACAATGCTCAATATAGTTAGTAGATTGATATGCTTATGTCATGATATAAAGCCTAATTATTTAATTGCATCACAAACATTTTCTAAATGACAGTTCCATACCATATTCCTGGAAAAACCAACGGTTGGTGAAGATCTGAAAGAAAACTGGCAAGAAAGAGCCTCTCTCTGCAGGAGCATTTAGTACATGAAAAAATTTCATGTTAAACTTGGAATTTAAAAAAGGGCACCAACCTTAAATAATAGTGCCAAAGCAAAGAATTCAGTAATACTGAGGATGAACAATTACCAGGAAAAAGGGGATACCAGTTCCATGGGATCAGAACCAAAATCCCTTCTGCCCAATGAGAATGCATTCATGCATACCTGCAAAATTACACCGCTTAATGGTGGAAAACAGATAAATTTGACAAACAAATATTAGAAGTTTCTGACTCAATTCAGAATATTTGAGTTAGCAAATGATCAGACAATGAGGTGTTTAGTGACATTATGCTACCAAATCTTCACTTTAAGAGCTAAACATGTAGGTAACAGGAAAAGTAATAAGAATTAGTATCCAAAATGTTAATGCCAAGTACAAAAATAGACTTAGACAGACAGCAAAGCATAGAACAACCGGGTCAAAGTTATAAAAATTTTATTCTAAAAAGGAACCTCCTTCAGAATAACATAATAATCAATGTAAAAATAAATAAAGGAGTAAAGAGAGAAAAAAAACAGAAGCAAAGTGTGAAAGGGCCATTGTCAGGTCCAGCAGTAAAAGGCTTGAGTGCAAGTGTGCTAATAAGGAATCTCGCAAGAATCATCCTCATGTCAAATATTGAGGCAAGAATTCGGTCTAAATCACATTTCTAGTGAAAAAGGACCATTAACAGGGCTAGTCATAGAATTCATAAAGTATTGAGGGCAAGTGTGCCAAAATTGAACAAAGAAATGAACATGTCTTTTTTGAATTTTAATAGTTGGAAATCAAGGTCTTGGCATCAAAATGGACACTTTTCTTCACAACAAATTGAAAGATGAACTAATTTAAAATTTAATTAAAAAAAAATCAGAAGACAGATATAGCCATTAAACATAAACGAGAAGGTGTCTGCACATATAGCACAATTTACTAAAGAAATATTGACGCATACAGGTGACCAGACAGGTAAAATTGACCAAATAGTAAATCCAGCGTTCACCCAAGTTCACCCATTCTATGGAATAAGTTGAGAATAAAAATTAAAATGATAAAACCATACTTGTATGCAGTAGTAATATTGACACTATAACAGTAATTCACTAAATTATACCATTTGAACAGTTTTATCCTCCACCATGTTAAGCTTTCTGACAGCAGATCTTATGTGTCTGGAGTTGTATCTCTCTGCGGTAGGACAAAAATGGCAATTGACCTGAATGGAGACCAAAAGAAAAATATAACAATTACTATGATTATAGAAGTAGATAGAAATCAAATATCTTATGCAACTTTAACAACAAAAGGGTGAATCAAATGAGTATATACATAGAAAGTTAATGGTCTCAATTGTGTGAGTATACATACATATAGACAAGCACCCATATGTATTCAACCAAGACATTAAAATAAATATAAAGCTGGTCATGAAATCCAAAAATCAACATCGGAATTTTAGAATATTAGTATATTAGTGTGAGTGCATACATATATATTCAAAAATCCAAATAACAAATTTGTATAATTTTATCTTATAGAGAATTTATAAATTCCTCAGCTCTACTTTATTCTGTAATATATATGAACTAAACAAAAAAGAATGAGCAAATTTAAAGTACCTGCCAAAGGGATGAATCATAAGATTGAATGGCTTGTTCAAATGTACAATTTAAAGCATCACTCCATGCCAGTGTTGCTGCCAAAATAGAGATATCCTCGTGCTCATTTAACTCTATCTGTTGAAATAATTCGTTTTTTGTTTTTAGAAGCATGTAAAACTGTAGCATTTCGAGCAGAAGCCAAAAAAAATATAAATGACAAGAGAAACAACATACACTTCACAAAGTTTAAACAATGATCATACAGGATCAGTATGAAAATTGACATTATAGAGTTTCATAAATAGACATGCACAAGAATTCAATTCTACCTGAGGAACAAAGAAGTAAAAAGAGCCAGCCTCATGCTTCACAGAAGATGACTGTGTGTCGAAATTAATATCCATAAAACCATAAGTTGTTACAGGGATTGAATCATTTGAGAGATATCTGCAGAGAAACTACTCAGAAATTTTTTAGCTTTTTTCGAATGACATCAAAAAAACATTTAAAAATAAATAAATAAAGATAAAATAAAATCCTAAACTAAAAACAAAGAGTCTGTCTTAGGCTTGTAAATTTGAATAGTTTAGTAGGCAGCTAAATCAGACCAACTTGCTGTTGTGTGGTAGCTTTGGAAGACATTTTGCAATTCTAAAGAATGATTAGAAAGAAAGATATGTGAAAGTATGAAAATTTGATTAACCTTTTCAGCATGCTCCTCCCTTTTGGGGCACTTAAAGAAGAATGGGTAAAGTAAATTGCAGTTCCAATTCCAAACACTCCACGGGTTTGATTCAGATACAGTGATTTACAAGTTGGGTTCTCCATCTCCTTAGAAAGAAAAAATACAGGAAACACACCCGATGACTCTGGTTGACTGCAAAACCAATTCAAAGCTTTTGCACTTGGGGGTACAGCCACCTGCAAATTCACAATCACATTACTTAATTCACATGGATAATACAAACCCATCCAGCATAATTTCAAGTTCTTCACATTTTAACTTATGTCCTGTGTTTCTCCCATAACGTTCACGATGATGGTATAGATGATACAATAGAAATGGAAACTAATTAGCAGAATAGCGCGACATGTATTTAGCTGGTAAGAATTTGAGTTCCCGAAAAAGTTATACAATAAAATACAATGTGCATTCATTATATGTCAAATATAACCATATCTTCTATATGAAACAAAAGAAAATACATCGAAACTAATTCAATAAATGAATATGCAGCGAAATGCAGTGTGAATACAAGCTTAGAAAACAAAGCAAGGCACAATGAGGTATACCCGAAATCTTAAAACTCCACTGATAGACCTCGGAGGATCCAACTTCAACTTGTCTACAGCCACCTTAATACTCTCGAGCCCATGTTCAAGCGTCAATGCTGGAGGCAATGTATGCGTGATACAAGTCTCCACCACCAGATTACCATCTTCGCTTTCCATGATCTCATCAACATCTACTATCGGCCCATCAAACCTCACCCCTTCGACAACCTAACAAACAGTTAAATAAAAAAAAACATAATCAGTAATAACATAGACGACGTGAGAAACAAGACAACAAGGAAAGAAAGAAAGACCTTGGCGTTGGAGTTTCTAGGAAGGCGAAGAGAGTCGAAGTGGAGGAAAGTGGTTCTGTCGAAGAACGCGAAAGGTCGTGATGGTTTTCGGAGGATAAGTGAGTTTTTCAGTCGATATTCTGGGCTTGAAAATGGTGTAGACAAAGTGTTCGTGAAAAGTACATGAGCTTTCATTGTGAATGAGATGGAGATGGAGACGGAGATAGAGATTGGGAATTGTTATGACTTGTGAAAGAAAGATTTCAGCATGCAATGGAGAAAGACGGTAGTATTGTTAGCTCCAAGGTAAATGGATAAGAAAGGAAACTGCAGCATCGACTATCTTATTCTATTGGAAGATTAACGAAAATAACCCAAGCCGAGGGGGCTTTTAAAATTAATCAATTTCTTCATTTTCTCGGCCTCCAAATTTTCTTTTATTTACTTAACAAAACTCATATAAAAAATAATTATACCTCTATTTTTTTTCTTCTCTCTATTTTTTTAATTATCCGATAACAATCTAATGAATCAAACAATAATCAATCGAGTTCAACAAAGGTCTAAAGAGTTCAGGAAAGGTCCAATAAATCTGACAATAATCAACAAATCTGATAATAATTAAATAAATTTTTTAATGATTATTCGACTATTCGGATAACTGTTTGACGATGATCTAATAATTTTGATGACGGTTCGATTGAAAAATATTAGAAAAAGAAAAATATATTTATATTTTATATACAGAGAGATATAGTTATCGTAAAGTTAAAAATAGAAAAAAATATAAAGAAATATAAGAATTTGTTATTTTTAAAATATCCCTCAATTTAGGTTATTTTATTAATTTCCCCATTCTATTCGTGGGCCAAGAACAAACGTGGAACACCACGTCAGCTCCTGAGCATTTTCTCTCTAGGTGTGGAGGGTTCAAACTTGCGCCATGTTGCCAAAAAATGGTCAAACCCTGTGGTGGGCCACACTCAACACACGCTCACCATAGGATTTTCTTACTCCCAGTCCACGCCCCCCGAAGCACCCAAACTTATAACCAAAATTACCATATCCTCCACCATCACAAGCAAGCCATTCCCCCACTTCAAGGGCACTCTAGACATTTCAATTAATTTCCATATGAATCATTCAATCCAAAAACGGCCCATAAATACACGCTAGTAACTGCTAAGCATTTCACAGCAAAGTTCAAAAATCCGCCATGGCCGCTTACACTAAGCTTAAAGCTATCTGTGTCTTCATCCTTTTTCTCTCCTTTGCATTGCCGTCTCTGGCTCAACCTGGACATGAATGCCAGTCAAACGATCACGGACGATGCCACGACAAGGCAGCTGCCTTGAAGTTCAAGTTAATTGCCTTTAGTGCAATTCTAGTTGCGAGCATGATCGGCGTGTGTCTGCCTCTGTTTACGCGAGCCGTGCCGGCTTTCCAACCCGATAAAGATTTGTTCGTGGTGGTCAAAGCTTTTGCTTCTGGAGTGATTCTTGCAACTGGGTACATGCACGTGATGCCGGATTCTTTTGATGACTTGAGATCTCTGTGTTTGCCTGAGAATCCATGGAGGAAGTTCCCCTTCACCACTTTTATAGCAATGCTTTCCGCTGTGCTGACACTTATGGTGGACTCGTTTGCCATGAGTTATTACAAGAAGTATTGCAGTGATATTGTTGGTAATAGTAGAGAATCAGAGATGGTTGAACATGGTGATCAGTTGAAGAGTGCGGAAGGCCTCGATGAGACGAGTTCTCAATTGCTAAGGCATCGGGTTGTGGCTCAGGTACAACAAATTCGAGCGTTTATGAATTTGATTACATTGCAGTAATTGTGTGTTTTATATGACTTGCGTTTAATGTGCAGGTACTGGAGTTGGGAATCGTCGTGCACTCAGTTGTGATTGGTCTGGCCATGGGGGCTTCAGATAATCCATGCACCATCAAACCCCTCATTGCTGCTCTTTGCTTCCATCAACTCTTTGAAGGAATGGGCCTCGGTGGATGCATACTACAGGTGATCAACCGTATCTCTCACAAACCCTAATTGTTTTTTGTTGCATAAAATTAAATACACAATGTTACTGCTGCGTGCATATTTCTAATAGCTAACATACTATATATAATATATATATATATATAATATTTTCAGGCTGAATATGAAAGAAAGATGAAAGCAATCTTGGTGTTCTTCTTCTCAGCGACAACCCCATTAGGGATAATACTAGGAATTGGTTTGTCAAATGTATACAGCGATACCAGCCCGACTGCCCTCATTGTGGTGGGAATATTAAACGCTTCCTCTGCAGGGTTACTGAACTATATGGCATTGGTGGATCTCTTAGCAGCTGATTTTATGGGGCCTAAACTGCAAGCAAATCCGAAGCTTCAGATCTGGGCATATGCCGCTGTGTTGCTAGGTGTTGGGGGCATGTCTTTGATGGCCAAATGGGCTTAGTTGATTATTCTGAGATACACTTTAATACGACCCACAATACTAGTCAATACTCCTTTGTCGTTCTATAAATTTGAAATTCTATCCGGATTAGTAAGATGATAGTGATTTTAAAGTCTCATGAAATACTAGATTATAATTTTTTTATAATTATGCATGCAAAAATATCGCATAATTTGAGGCCTTAATGACTACTTTTTCTATCTCAAAATTCAGATCAATTAAGCATTATAACATGTCATATGCTTGGGTTTGAACTTGATTACTATATGCACACTCTAATATAATGCACATCAAGAAGACGGCAACTATATATAGTTATTTTTTATTCGTCTTGATTGCTGCTGAGTGTGCTGAGTGTATAACATTTAGCATATATATACTTCTACAGAAAATGACAATTAAATACCTGTTAAAATTATTTATAATTATTTTTTAAAATAATAGTATATACTATTAATTTGATGGAAATATATAAGATAAGGAACTATACTAGAATACAAACATTAACTAATTGTTGACAACTATTTATTATCCTTTCTAAAGAACAAACTACAAGGCTTGGCCACACATAAATTGTACCCTTTAAACTATTTATTTAAGAGATTTTTTATAACTTTCAAGCACCTACAATGAATAATACTCAAAATTAAAAATTAAATAAGGAAAATGTGAGATAGTAATTATATATTTGGATTAATATTATAATTTAAATGCATGAAATTCTTAGAGGTTTGATTTTATATCTATTATATATCATTTATTATAGATTCACCTTTTACTAATATTAGAAAAAATTGTTCTTTAAGAACAAAGTTAATAGTAGTATTATGTATAATACAGTTAGAGAAAGATTAGCAATCAAATTTAACATGATAGAAAAAAATAACTAATAATTAAAGAATAATATCAACAAATTAAGTTTCAAATAAATAGATCGTTGTGAGTGGTTATGACATACCTAAAATGGAAGAGATTCATAAAATGGTAAGACAAATAAAAATTTTATATAATAAAGAGAATAAAAATTTTAAAACGGTAACATAATATATCATTTTATTATTAAATAAAAATATAAGTAAATTAAAATAATTATATATATAGTGATTGGACCGACCCTTGGGAAGGGGTTAGCCCCTCCTTTGATATGTATAAGGTATTATTCACTTTGGGACTAAAGTTCACAAGAATTTGTCATACAGAAAGTTCTTCATGGGAAAGGGTAAGGTTTTCCTTTTATAGGACATTAATCGATGTAGAATTTAGTCTCGCCCATTGTTGACGCAAGAGCAACAATTCTGATTAGTTCTGTCAAATCAACCAACTCAAACATGGATGGTGAAAAGGATGATCATATATACGACGAACATAATTTCTTTGTATATTTAGATTATCTAGTGCCCTACGTGGACCGATGAAAGAATACTTAGGCTAATAATTCTGACATGGATGAGGATTCCAAGTTAGAAATAAACTTCAAAAGAGATTCAAGCATGGAGTATAATTTAAGCCCATAGTTTAGGCTAGCTTAAATTAATATGCATTAATCTATTACCTAATCTATAGTTGATGTGCTTAATATAATATATTCAAATGTTTCATTATATTATTGATAATATAAGGTGACGTGAAATAATGACAGAAATGACAAAACCTTTTGAATTGTTAAGTGGCAGTGGAAACAGTCCAACAAAATAATTTTAATGCCTTTTTATCAGAGTTATACCAGAATAATCTTCAATTTGTGATTCTAAATGATATTTTAGTAGCCTAATTTTGTTTAATTAAGCACAAGTGATCAGTTGACTCCTAAAGGTTAATGTGTCTTATTAACATTGGTTATCAAAAAATTTTAATTTTTCAAAAACAAAATATATGGTGAGAAATGTTGATACTCCAACCAAGAAGTTCCACGCGAAATCTGTCTAATAATTGCCGTTAAATCCTGATCATCCAAAAGAGGAAGAAGATGAGATTGCCATGTATAGAGGCAACCAACCTACCTTTTGTCAAATCTGCCCATAGAATCTCTGGAATTCTGCAATCAAATCTTAGGTGTTCCAAATCCTTCATTTTACTCCATAGTACTATCATAATTAAGGGCCATAAATTTGATAACAAATAGATGTGACACTGACATTATTGCTCATAATAATTCTCATCGTTAATTTATTTAAAAAAATCGTAAAGATTGGCCAAAATTAGAAGGGATTGTTAAAAAACTAATCCACAATTAAAAAATGTAAAATGTTATGATCATTGATATCCGACACCGTCTAATAATGTCTCATATTAAACATTCAACGACAAACAACATTCAACATCTGATAACATTTGTTAATTATATATCATCGAATATCTTATGACCAATATTCTAAAAAGTGTTAGGCGCTCCTAGGACGATAACCTGAGACCTAGCGCCTAAGGGGCCTAGGCGAGACCTAAAAAATTAGGCAACGGTAAATGGATCAATAGGGTCAACGATCAAAATATATATGTAAAATTATAAGATTAATGCAAATCTACTAAATAAATAAACATATAAACTAACAAAAATACAAAATACATCTTAGCATATCATAAGACACTTATAAATACAAACACATAAATATAATAATAAATAAACACATAAACAATCAATCATAATTCATAATATAAATACAAACACATAAACTCATAAACAATCTATGTTTATAATAAAGATAAACACATAAACATAAAGTTATACAGAATATAAAAATAATGCAAATCCATTAATTCTAGAACGATACATACCTTATCATAAGGTAAATAGCTAGACATCAAACTCTTATTCTCCATATTCCTCCAAAACAAGTTCTTCATTGACTCAAAGTCAATAATCTTTTCCTCCTTCACCTCATCTTCCGATAAAAAATCATCTTCATAAAGTTTTCTCACTCTAGAACTTCTTTGCACTACAAGAAATATTAGTTTTTACAGCTGATTAGCACTTAAAAGTGTATGTTTATTAAGAATTTAAATCATTGTTTTTACACTTTAAGTGCTATTAATGTGA
>JANLJB010003921.1:1035-25157 GCA_026212285.1 Bursera cuneata
AAAATGAAGAACCAAAAACTGATATCTAGTTTTTCTTGTAAACCCAATAGGCCCTTGCCAAGAATAAGAAATCAAGATGTTTGTGTTAAGCTGTATATTTTATTGTAAACTTGTAATATGACAATAAAATTTTTGCTAATATTCATGTCTCAGAATCTAATAGTAAAACGCAATTGCCTGTGAGCAAGAGATTCTGCTATTCTCTCACAGCTGGCATTCCATTCCTGGTCTGTGAAGTAACTGATAGCTGATTGCAGGCATGCATGTAGATGCACCAACAAACCTTCAAGGCGGCGGTCTAAAAATAGACAAATAACAACTTCAACTAACATTGCAGCTTCCTTATTTGAAAAGATTGACCTTTTACTCCTGAAAAGAAAAAGAGAATAATGTTGACCTAATCAATAGTTATAACCAATATTTACAGGCTTTGACTTGTAAATCAACCATCTGAAAGTATTTGATGCCACCTTCCAAATGTACATGAATGTATCTGTTGCATACCTTATTTTACAACAAGCTGTGGTAAATTTTATCCACTCTATAAGATTTTGTGGTGGTCCTCTACAGCCAGAATCTGAAAGAAAAACATAATTGTGTTGTGAGTAAACTAGTAACTACAAAGGCAGAAAAATTTTCCAGGATATTTATTATGACATGTTGGAGGTATTTTAACATATATAAAACATTTGAATAATGTAAATCATTCCAAATTTTTATTCGAAATTTGCATCTCAAGTGATGTGAAATTAATTAAAAATTGTCAACAAGATGATGTAATGATAAAACAAATGATGTGGTAGTTATAAATTAATGAGACATCATTTGGGATGCACAACAATGATAAAATTTTAGTATGTGTAGCATTACTCTAAGCATTAAATAATGAATAAGCCTATATAGCAAGAACTATCTTGTAGATAAATGCATTCAGAAGCTGGCAAAGAGGTAACAGAACTTACTAGTATCAACTGGTTCTGTAGTAGATGAAAAATCAGATGAAAACCCGTATATTACAAGAGCTTTGTTAAGTTCAGAGTAGCTAGGAAACCAATCAATTCTGACAGGCTGTGTGGGTGCATCAACCTGATAAAGTGTTATAACAGAAAAACATGGCTACTCAGTTTCAAAGGATGTCAATTGAAAGGAATACTGACCAGTCAACTCTTCTAATAATATATGAATACAATTTTACTTCCAATCAATAGAAAAATAAATCAAGCTCACCTCATTTTTATGTGAGAGAATAGCACACCAAAAGTCACAAGCAGATGATCTCAGTTGTTCTTCTGAAGAATACAAGACTGATAAACCAAAGGATAAGCACATGAGACAGGTCGTGTAAGAAGGCGGTATTATAAAACAAGGTAGATATACTCACGCAGATTAAAAGTCCATATTGCTATTGCTTTTTCTACTTGACCACTTGCAAAAACCAATTTTGAGAGCCACCCATTAACCAATAATCCTTGAAGGAAAGAGTCTCCTGAAAAATAATATCAATGAAATAACCAGATAAATCTTTAGCCACGCACATTGTTTCCAACTGGTCAGAATATACCTTTCATGCTGATCTAACCCATTTATATATATATGGAGTATGCTCTGTGTCAAAATAGTAAGAAGGCAAGTAATGACAGAAATTGTAGTAGCTTATAAGGTGATGCTCATGATGGTTCCCCACTGAAGGCCATTTTGAAGCAATAGAAAAAATGATTTCTAAACTGGCCCCTCATCCTAGATAGGAAGTTTCCAATGGGAAAACTGTATCAACATGAGCCTTGAAGAAATCGGCAAACGACCTATTTGAGACATGGAGTTATCTCCTAAGTCTATCTACCCGCTTAATCAAGTATTGGCATAAGGTACATTGATTTGTAGCCTATAAGATAATCTTTCAGTATCTTTGTTAAAATAAAACAACAAAATTTTCAACCTGACCATAGGAAGTAGATGCCAGCAAACTGTTGATGCCTTCAACATCAGTTTCCATTATTATTCTAGAGAATAGGACATCAAACTTTACATTGAACAAGGCAACAAATGGTTTAAAGGTTTCCCTAAGTCTATTTTACTTAAAGAGGTTAGCACAAAGAAAGCTGAAAACACTCATTGGAAGCACCATAAATTCCTGTCAAACTGAGAACAAGATTGAATGCTGATTTATATGTCGTCATTTCAAACAACATGAAAGTGTATACGGATGAAAATAAATAACCTTTTTCTGTAGTGAGTCCCACCAAAGAATTGACCTCATTATTCATGAAAGACTGCAAAAGCTTGCAACCTTCCAGCTTAGGAACTAAATATTGTGGTGTCTTCTCCAACTGACAAAGAAGAAGCAAAAGTGAGGGAGAGAAAAATAAAAAGTCAAATTAACTTATTAGAATCTTTCAGAACATTAAGAAACCACTAAGTTAAGAAGTGATCCACGGATATTAAATATATTGGACAAACCTGAGCTCCAAAAACCTGTAGGCCCCAGTCAGCTATCTCTTCCTCGCCGCCTATATCTTCCATCTAAACAAAAACAGTATTAATATTCAGTTACAATATTAAAAAATAAATAAAATGTAATACACTAACAAAATTAGAATAAACAACTGCAGGGAAATTTATCATGCCTGAATTTGGCACGTATTAACGATTTTAGATAGCAAAGCTTCCTTCCCACTGTCATCATCATCTGAATTATAGTTTTTCTTAGTCTTGGCACGCTTTTTTTCCTTCTCAATAAGTTTACTTTTCTGCTTATAGTGATCAGTCAAAAGATCATCCAAACCAATAATCTTTTTCCTGGTTAGCATTGGAAAGAAATATATCACATTCAGCTACATTGGGTTCTCAATAAACTTAAAATAATGGTATTTGATAAATGAACAAATGAAGATTAAAGACGTTATAGCTACATAAAAACTTTAAAAAAAAAAATTATCAACGAAGCTATAATCATCAAACCCCTAAAACCACGAACTAGCAAGAAACTAAAAACCCTAAATGAAATAACATTTAACATAAAAATTAAAACAATTGCTTTTTTTGAAAACAAAAGGAGAGATATCAATAACATGCAAGGGATTGAATTCAAAACCCTGATGCAACAACCCAAGTAAATTATGGTCAACAATAAGATAAAATCCTACACATTTCAGATGAGAATCTTGAACAGTAAATTAAAAAATAATTAAAAAACAAAACCTTTTGTTGTTAACAATAGAGGAAGGAAGAAGTGGGTCTTCGCTTTCGAAATCAAGTGGAGCATCTGCATCCATGACGAGCCCTCTTTCTGTTTCTGTTTCAAGTTCTAGTGTGTCTCTGTGAGTGTTTTGGCGCCAAATTCTGGAGAGAGAAACGCCTACTGCTCAGAAGCAGTGAAAAATTGAAAATTAAGAAAATGGTTGAAGAAAATTTTGGTACATGTAAGTCTTTCACTGGGCCGAACCGTGTGGCGGGTGAAATAAGTAAGCTCTGTTAAACATGGTCAAAGCGGTCCAGGCACCTTTTGGACTTCACTTCGGCTACTAAAAGGACCGGATGCGTAGATTTTCTAAGGACACCCATTAAGTTGACTTGGAAGACAAATGAGTGTATTTAGTAGGTATTTTGGAGTAAATTACTCCATATGTATATGTTTTAGAAGCAAAAAAATGTCAAATCAGCCATACATGGAATGTTCCAATGAATTTGATAAGTGAGACTTTCATTAAGTGTTTACTTAATAATATTATATATAAAAATATTTGTATATAAAGTTTTGTATACCAAATTATGTGTTATCAGATTATCGGTATTTTTTTAATTATTATGTAAAATTTTGAGTGGATCTTTTTATTGAATTTTAATTTTAACCTATTTTAAATGATAAAATAACAATTATATTCTGACTAAATCTTAAAATGAGGGTAATTGATCGAAACTATTAGTCAAATGTAGGGATGGCGATTAGAACTACGAAACCTGAAATCAAAATCGAATGAGGTAGTTTTGGGTAGGGATGGTCACAGGTTGAATCAGGTCAGATTTGACTCAACCTGTCGACTTAGCATAAATGGGCTCATGGTTGAGTTCAGGTAAAAATGAACTCCACATGTTCGGGTTTGCTCGGGATGAGATATTGGATTGTTAGATTATGCAGGTGAGTCAATTAAGTTGATTTTTATCAGATTTAGTTGGGTTTTGGTCAAATTTGGTTAAATTAATATTATACAATAAGTAAAAAAAAATTTACATAATACATATAAAATGAGATATAGCTTAGAGGTAAAGTTGCAAAAGGTGTTATGTGTGTGTGGAGAGTTTGAATTCTATGAACTTCTATATATGTTAGTGGGTCAATTTGCTTATTTGAGATGAGATTTTGTACAAAACTAATGAAAAAGAAAGATGGGTTATATTTAAACAGTTATAATTTTATATTACAAATTAATATTCAATTAAATATATGGTAAAAATACAAATAAATTAAAAAAATAAAAAATGCATATAATCATTGGACCGTGGGTACCCATTAGACTCGTGGCTTTGGTTCTACACTACTGCTTTGAATAGTTGGAATCGTGACGAGTCTAGCTCTAACATTCTTCAATGGTTCTGGTTTTGATTCCCGGTGGAACTGACCAAGAATTGACGCATTGCCATCCCTTAGGTGTGGTGAATATGAATTTTTGAGGAAAAAAAAAATGAAGGATTGGTGATTAAAAAGGACCTAGTATAGTCATCCATATTTATCCCTTCATTAATTACTTTTCAACTATTAAATCTGGTCAATAAAGCACCCCACCTAATGGATAAGATCCATTTTTAGTTTTTGAAAATTGCACTGGTTAGCTAATTGACCCAATCATCTTGAAGTTACATAAAATTTTCCCTTAAAAATTTGGTTTTCAATGGTAAATTGATATGCAGGACAAGAATGATCTTTAAAAACAAAAGAAAGATGGTAATGCCAACAAAATGTGCATGGATATGAGTATGACGCATCAAATAATAAACAAATGAAGCATACGCTGTCTGTCTGTATTCGACAATTATGTAAACTTAGTCTTGGTTCATTGTATTTGTTGAGCTACTCTTGTATTAGGTTTATACCTTTATTATTCCGCCCATTAGAAGACATAGCTTGTAAATCCACCTAAATAATAGATTTAATTTATTTATTTTGTTGAATTAATATTTCTATTTACTGTCAAGTTTGACTACTTTACAATTTGAATTACTTGATAATTTGAGTTTTTTCTTTTTCTTTAGTTTTAATAGAAGCATTGTGAGATTGATTATTTCAATGGGTTATCTTTTGTATTTTGACACTTCAAAAATTCATAGATAGAAATTATTCAGACTGGCAATTTCACATGCAACTAGCAACAAAGTCTAGCATATAAAAATGCTACTCTTGTTCAATAGGATCCCGTAACGATTCATATAATAATGTAATCGAAATGCATACGTTTGTCTTACACATAATTATTGTAGCATTTTTCTCTTACGAACATGTGAAACTAAAAGACAAATACCTTGATTTGAGGGTTTAGCCCACAAGACTTCTAAGCATCTTTCTACAAATCTAGCAAAAACGTTGTCTTCTATGCTTCTAAAATCGGCCTTTAAAGTGGTCATGAATGATGAGAGAGACAGAACTTTTTCTTTTTTAAAGAGCGAATAATGGTAGGAACAACGACAAAGAAGCCGCATAACATGGTGTCTCTCTTGTGATGAGAGAAATGATGTGGACTAGCTCGCTGATATACATCTTCCATGTGAACCGTTCTTTGAATAATTATATGCAGCGAACAGCAGACAAAATGCACCAACCCCACCCAACTCACCCGTGATTCAATGTGTAAGACATTTTACTTCAATTTGAGATTGAGAGGTGGCAAGCTCTTTTCCTACTAAAAACAATGCATAATAAAGTCAAAAAGCTACCTAAACAAGTTACTTTTTTGTTCTATTTTGACCTTTGCGTAGCTCAGATATTCAGTAGATAAAAATCTAATACAAGTTCTCAACATCCTGAATATTGTGATAGAGTGATGCCCATCACTCTAATATGACATTAGTAAGAAACACTTGTACATGCCGTTTAATCTAACTACTTCTTCCAAACAATACAATAAGCAAATTATATCTCAACAATCTATAATCTCTCTGCATTCTCTCTAAATTTCTTATATACATCACTCTTGTAAAATTCTCGGGTCCGGCTCACCAATATGAGAGAAACGAGAGCTCCAAAGAATGTGACAGCAGCCAAGATCACAAAAGGCATTCTGTAACATTGAGTCCCAATGCATGTCAGTTCGTCCACTTGTGATCTATCCAAACCTTTCTTTGCAAGTTCCTTCAAAGCTTGACGGTCATATAGCGTCCCAGTGACCTTCACATTGAGAATGTAAGAGCCAAGAGGGCTTGCCAATTGCCCACAATTGAACAGTGTGGAGTAGTACTTTAGGCCAAAAAGCTCGGAAATGATAGTGAAAAGCAGGGGCAGTTGTGCACCAAATGAGAATCCAATGATAACAGAAGCAATGTAAACAGAACCTGGGACTGGAAAGGCGATTAAAAGGTGGCCAATGCATGATAACAGGAGGACCAAAGTCATCATTAGTGGCCGTGGCGTTTGATACTTTGCAAGTAAATTTTCAGAGACGAATCCGGCAAAGATCCTTCCAAAGTAGTTCCAAATGCTGACAAGTGAAACAAAGGATTTGATGGTTTTATTTGGATAGCCAAGTGACTCACCAATTTGCCCCAAGTTGTCCACGGCTGTTAAGCTTGATCCAAGCCCACCAAATGTTGCAATAAATAATATCAACATGTCAATACTTGTAAGTGCTTGCAAGATTGTGTAGTCGTCTCCTCTGGGTGGCTTGTCATTAATTGTGAGAAAACAAGATTTAGGAACATTTGGCTCTATTTCTGGTGCTGTTGAATCACCAGATTGCGGTGATGGTTCTATTTTTTTGTCAAGTTCTGGGGGTACTTCAACAGTTATCTCAGTAGGAGGCTGCTTTTTGAGGTTCCAAAGTGCCAACTCTTCCTTGATAGAAATAATTAATGGTAAAAAGAGAAGACCAATTGTGCCAGTGGCACTTGCTGCATAGGCTGCTTTGTTGAATGACACCAGTTTCTGAACAATTGTCATTGTCATGAGAAACAATGCTAATGCAAGAGATGCATAGAGGAATTGGTAAAAGATTTTGACTTCATTTGCTTGCTTTGAAACCTTAAGCGTCCTGATTGTGTACACAAACACAACTGATATTGCAGCTGGGAGCCAACCAATTAGAAGAATAAGAGCTTTGGAGTCATTACCATACACAGCCAAGTAAATTTGCGTAAAAATTGCTCCACTTAGTCCCACAAAACCTTTCAGGAGACCTATCATGATGCCTCTGCTTTCTGAAAAATTCCTGACGCAAGTGACAAGAGCTCCTGTATTGGCAAAATTTTGAGAATTGGCTCCTATGCAAATGTATAGACACATATGCCAAACTTTAGGTTTGGCAATTCTAGCGGTGACAGCCAACCAAATAATGAAGTACCCTGCAAAATTCATGGCAGCTCCGACAAGTAACACAAACCATGTCGGGGTTACCTCAGCAAGGAGGCCAGAGGGTACCCCAAAGTTGGCTCCAAGATCTTTGAAGAAGCCTATGAGGTTGAGCGTTGTTTGATCATATCCAAGAGACTGTTTTATGTCTTTTGAATATGTACCAAAGAGATAAGTAGCACCAGCTCCTGCCATGATCAAGAAGGAGGCAAAAACTTGGAACCATCTTCCTTGAAACACATTTAACACGAAATGAAACCATTCTGTATCCCCAATCCGACCTCCACCTCCACCTCCGCCACTGCAAGTGGCGGTGGTTGTTGATTCTTTAACCATTTTCTGCCTTCCAATTAGAAAATTTGGTAGTATAAGAAAAATCAAGGCAAAGGGGCAGAAGGGGTACTTTCTGGCTTTACGCAAATGCTTTGAAAGAGAGAAGAAAACAAGAGAAAAGCTGATAACATTATAATTTTTGATATCTTTATGGAGGATTGATCATTTGATCTGAAGAATCGGCTATAAATATAGGCAAAATGATGATGAGGGTGAGAGAGATTCTTCACTATGTAATAATCTGCCTTACGTGGGGCATAGGAGGTTATGTAACCTCTTTGCGACAAGCAAGACAGAGTGGTGAAAAATGACCTTTGTAACATCCTAAACATTAGCCTACCAAGCAGAATGAAGTGAATTGCATTCTGTTATCCAGTTTTTATCTAAACAAAATCCTATTTTTTGTTAATGGTTGATCAAAAAATAGAAGGACAGACAAATCTTGGTTATATATGGATAATAATCATTAACGTGTCATAAGCAGGATATTATTCTAATTCAAGACTTATCTCCCCCCTGTAATTGGTATGTAAGTTGAAATATTGTGACTATCTCGTAAAATCAGTAATGTGGAGAAGGTTGAAGCTGCAATCCTGTTTTCCAAGAATAATCTTATCATAATCTTACTTTCAAACCAAAGAAAAGTTAACATATGTGGACCTATATAGACTAATTTTATAAGCAATTATAATGGATGATCCTATACAAGGTCCCATACGCTAACATCTGAGCATTGCTTAATGCATGATATCGATACATTTACAAAACTGAAGATTCAAAGAGGCCAAGCAGCATAATTAGCCACATAACTGCTTATTGCTGGTAGGGTTCAATCAGGGTGGGATTTATCGTATATCAGTTATGCAGTAGGTAGACTTATGCCTTATGACAAAAGGATTAACCTCTTCTCCAATGGAGCTGTTTTGAAGCATAAACCAGTACATATTGAGTGCAAAGGGGATAATATATCATGAAAATATAAACATATTATAAATTATAAATAGTATGCACGTAAATAATGTGATTTTGGCGCATGGAATCTGCTTTAGATCATCTAAATTACTGACTAATTTTTAGGATGAGTTGATAAGAACAATAGTAATTATCTTCAACAAATTAAATGCTATTTTAATACCTTGGCTCTGTTTTCTTGTCTAGCTACTTTGCATCTTGGGCATATAGTGGATTAGGTTGGAGATCTTTAAGTTGATGATCATCACAATCTTTTCTTTCTCTTTTCCACTTAGTTTCCATTCAAAGATTCCTATTTATGGTACTACATAATAATAGGTTGTATCTGATTCTGGGCAAAGCTAGTACCAGAAAGCCAGAACGCTTCGTTATTTTGTTGACACGCATGAGGAATAAAGTTGCATTTAGTGCATAGAATTTGATTAGACTGCACTATATTTTTTAAAATTAGATTAGACGTGATGCATTATATATAACAATGTTATAATCTCCTATATATATCTCCTCTGCATCCCAAATAGCATGATAAGGGTATTTCCCTATTATTTGCAAGTATAGATTTTATATATTATGATTTACGAACTTATCCTTTTTTCTTTTTTCTTTCTTTTTTTTAATAATTTAACTTGATTTGATCCACGGTGACCGTAGAAGTTGCTTGTTTAAGAGATAATAACAAACAAAGAGAGAAAAAGTTCCTGATATGCAGACGGTAGAAAGTATGGATTCCATCAAGCCAATAAAGCTTTTTCAACTTCAAGATAAATGCCAACTCTGATTTCAAAAAATCTTATTCAACACATAATGAGAAATGGTAATTTACTGTTGCTTGCAAGCAGAAAATTTCAACTCATGATGGGATTATTAAGGGGTTTGTTACTCCATGTGTATGAACCAGGACCCAACTAGCTAGCCCTTTTCACACTTGCATTGTTCACTGTTGAGTGCGAACTCAAATGGATTGTGCTTCAGAGATTTCAATTATAAAGTTCAAAACTCCAAATCAAATCCTGGGTGGAGAAAATCCAATCAAGCCCACCACTTACATAATGCTAAAATTTCGTTTGGATGCGTCCAGGAGTCATGTTCCTGACATGTTGTATTGTTAGGCGTGCTCCCACCATTATGTTTCAATTTTAAAAGGAGTCGGCAGAGATAGTTCAACCTTCCCCATGTGTTTACAGGATTTAGGATTGGCATCTTCAAAGCCGTTGAGAGTGGCTGAAATTCTTCAATACAATTATTAGTATTAGTCTCCCATAATGACTGAAACAGTAAAGAGATCACCACCATTATCGCCTTGAATTTACGTTTACTTATGGTGGTGACATCGATGGGCTTAGTGGTGGGTGGCCCAACTTGCTTGGTATTGGTTCTATGTAAGCCCTGTTTGAGAGTTCGAAAAGTTGAATTCCTTTGTCCCTTCCAATTAAAATGGGGAAAGTTTGTAAATATCTCAAATTAGGAGTCGCATTGGAGAAATAACCCTCTCAGAACCTAATATATAATTAACAAGCCAAAAAGAAATAATAAGACGAAAATAACCCTCTGCGACAACTCTCCCTTCCCCCTTTTTTGCAATAACTATCCCTTTCCTCTTCTACCCTTCAAAATTCAAAACACGCACGATTCAGTCTCAAATCCAGCAAACGGACAGCGAACGGCCACCCAAGCCTTCAAATTTCGAAATCACACCAAAATACTATGCTAAAACCCACGAAATCCAAAAAAAAAACCGCAAAGTGGACTAAGCTCCATGTACAGGACCGAACGGGCCTCATGGCATTTAATTAATAATTTATTTAACATATAATAAATAAAAATAAATTAATATTTAATTATTATAATACACATTAAATTATAGTAATATACATATTATATTTATATATGTATAAATAAATAAATTACATACTAAATTACACATTAAATTATTAATTATGTAATTAATAAACTATTACATAATTAAATAATAATTACTATAATAATTTAGTATATTAATAAAAAATTATAATTTTATAATTATAATTATAACATACACACACATATATATATATAATGAACAAATAAATTACATATTAAAAAAGTACTTAACTTAATAGTAATAATAAAATAAATAAATAATTATATTAATTAAATAAAACCCAAAAAAAGTGGGCAGCTCTGCAAGGCTGATTGACCTTTCCAGGTCTGGTTCATTTGGTCCTGGGCCTGTACAGATCAGTCCGAGATCGGGATTGAACAATCCTGGGCCTAGCCTTGTCAAAACAAATTAGGCCCAGGGTCAGGCCCAAGACCATTTGATCCTGATCCTATACTGTTCGGTCCAGGCCCAAGACCTTACGAGCTAGACTAAAACTGGTCTGTCCGCCTTGCAAAGCAGCCCACTTTTTTTTTGGGTGTTTTAATTAATATAATTATATTATTATTTTATTATTACTATTAAGTTAAGTACTTTTAAAATTATAAATAAATTAAAAAGTTTATATTTAAATAAAATAAAAATTTTAAAAATGAATAATTTATAAATAAATTATTATTACTTAAAAATAAGTTTATATTTAAATAATAATTAAAAAGTTATAATTAAATAAATACTCATTTATTAAATTTATTTAGAATTTAAAAAAAATAAATATTTAAATAATAATAAATAAAGTAATAGTAAATAATATATTAAATAAATAATAATTGGATGTTTTTTCAAATTTCCCATTAAAATGCCGAGGGAGACGGCCACAACCCACAGTAATTGGAAAAGTTTGTCTTCGTACCATAATTGTCCTTCCCACAGGATGTTCATCGACAGAACAAATATTGCATTGCAACATACTTCAATAAAATGTTAATTTTAGCATTATAAAGAAAGAGCTTGTGTGCCATTGATTTCAAAATTTTATTCAATCTCATTCCTCATTTTTACAAAGTCAAAATGTATTATGTCATATATATGACTATCTAATAGTATTGTAACATATATATATATATATATGTGTGTGTGTGTGTGTGTGTGTGTGTGTGTGTGGGTGTGTGTGTGTGTATCTGTAGGTAGTGTGTGGGGTAATAAGGTGAAATAAATAACATTATTTTGATTATAGGATAATACTTGTCATGTAAAAAGTAGGCAAATATTCATTTGTAAAATTAATTATAATGTTAAGGACAATAATATACATCATAAATCTATAATATTGATTTGCAATATGTTATAACATTGTATAGTAATAATAACAACAACAACAATAATGGTAATTTTTTTTTTTTAATTTTATATGAACCCCATTTATTGTATCATTAATCAAACTCTAATTATGGTATTTCATCTTTCACATGTTTATCCTAAATAAAAATAATTATAAAAATCCAAGGCCCCTCTTTTTAAAAAAAAAAAAAAAAAATCCCTCTTTCTTTTAATTACATATATGATAATAATAATTCTTCATAACGATTAATAAACAACATAGGGTTTTTATTTTTTAAAAATTATATTTGAATCCTCTTTACTGCAGGATTAAACAAAATCTAATTATAATTTTTTTATCACTGGTTTATCCTAAAAATAATAATATAAATTTTATTATATCAAATTATCCATCATAGAACTTTTGGTTACATCTATGATACTTTAAAAAAATGTATATTTATCAAATGAGAAATCAATAAAATTTAAACAAAATTTCGGTGCAAAATCAAGGATTTAAAGTATGAAAAGAAAATAGGATTTCGTGAATATAATAAAATTTATAATTGATAATTGTATTATATGTATAGTTGGAGAAAAACTATTTAAAGTAAAGTTTTTGCACAAAGGCAATCAAATAAAATCGTTATAATTATGATAATTTGGTACAAATTGTGATAAATGATACAACGTTAATATATCAATTACCAACTTTAACATGATACAAAATTAGAGTTGTCCAATTTTATAATAATAATTATTATATTTATACTAGTATTATGAACCCCATTTATTGTATCAATAATCTATTTATACTAGTATTTAGAGTAAGTTTGGTTGGGACAAAGATCTAGCCCAACCCTGATGGGTGTGACTGGGAGAGACCCAGAAGGCTTGGGCTTGTGTTGGATTTGCCCAGTATGTAGTTTAGATTCAGAAACTATGAAATTACCATTTATTAATTTGGTTTATGGTTGGATAATTTTATTGATTATCAATTTATTTTGAAATTTTAGATATTAAAGGAAACTTAATAAACGATTATGAAATCAATTGCGTCTCTGTATTGTAAATGTAACTCCTACATCGGCTACAGTTATACTCTACAACTCTGATTAGGATGTTAATGCAAATTTAATTCCAATTTCTCAAAACTCCAAACGTATAAAGTTCAAATTACCATATCAACGTTCAGGCCATAATCTTCCCCAAGCACCAATCCAATTCCGTCTATAAGATTGATTCACGAAAAAAAAAATCAAAAATTTATATCAAATTAGTATATTCAATCTAAATTCGATATATAAAATATTGATGAGAAGGTGTGACTACAACATTAAGAAAAAATAACAACAATCACAAAAAAATAAACTCAAAGTCACGGGTACTCATAATCCGCGCTTTTAACATGTCTATAACTATAATAAGTGGATAGAAAATTTTACTTAATAAAGTGGTTAGAAGAAGCCAACTTTATGTAATAAAACTCAACATAGCATGATTTTGTTGTTGCACTAATAATTTTTATATTTTACTTCGATTTTATCAAATTTGGGTGACAACAAACTTGGATTATTATTTTTAGGTTGAAATTTAAGATATTGAAGGAAACTTAATAAGCCTTGATGAAATAATACAATTTTCATAACATTTGAGATTTTTTTTTTCAAAAATTTAGACCTGGCCATAGCCCGGCATAGCCCTCGCCTAAGTTCCATCCTTGATCTTCATCATTAAGTACCTCAACCTTACAAACCCGATCCAGTTCAACCAACAAATTTTTGTCTCTTGTAGTTGTTATGATCCTACTTCCTAAACCAAATCATTCAGGTTATCCAGCCAACTTACTTAATTGATTTACATGATTCACATCATCAATAACAACAAGAACATTTTTATGTCACAACTTTTTCCTTATCCGGATCATTCCACTATCAAAATCTCATATGTTAATATTTATTCCCTTCAAATTTTGCGAAAGAAGTTGGTTTTGTAACGAAGTCATATTATCTTTTTTCCGAAATTTCTCTACCACTGACAAGAAAACAACTGCCTTCAAATTTGAAAGCAATCATGTTATAAACAACTCTTGCAATGTTGTCTTACTCATTCCTCATATTCCACATATCCCTCTCACAGGAACGTCATGAGATCCCTACATCCAGAAGCATATTCAATTCCTCCGAACATGAATTTACTCCTACCAAGTCTTTGATATTCAAATCTTTTGAAAGGCTTAATTTACTAAAAATTTGTATGAGAATGTTGTGAATGAATTCTGCCTCGTATATACCTCCAATGAGAAATAAAGAAAAATAAATTTTTGTAGCTACATACCAAATAGTAAAGATAATAATAGATAATTAAATAGCATACTATATATCTATGCTAGCAATTGAATAGTATTTTCGTATCTATCCCACACTTCGTACATATTTAACTTCAATTCTTAAAATTGTAAACTTAAATGTACAAAGTCTTCGGTCATTAACCCATTAAATATAAGATTTCAAGATCACTCAATTCAATTCTCCCATAGATGAGTTCATTAAGTTCAGAAATAATATAAGAAGAGAATAAGTTTATTTTCCTGTTGATGGATCTGGGCTCCCAAGGCCTCTCTGTTCAGCGGCCTTGTTCAGCTCAGGGCCTACAGATTGTTGTTTCAGTACAATGGTATTTCTCAGTCCATTTTGTTCTCCGTTGCACTACATTCACATGCAAACACTGCAATACACTTTCATATTTGTCCCCTTAGACAAAAGGCAGCTTGTACACTTCTTTTAACCAATAATTCATCACATGCTTTTCTAACTTTCTAGCGCACATATTTGGTATAGCATGTGCCTGGACAGCTCACACTTCAAATTTGTAGGGTCAATGCCCCAAAATGCTTTGCCCTTTGAGGTTTTAAGCTCAAGATAATGGGGGACCCTAGGGGCAGGGACGCAGGGGTAGCTCATTCCCTTTTCTCAATGCTTTTTCAGAACTTCTAGGGCAGGGGAAAGGCCTTTAAAGATTTTGATATATTTAGATAGTGTAGTTCGTTTATTGTCCTTGAGGCAGAGGCATATAATCCAGACCTTTTTGTTTGATGAATTCCTATAAAATGGTCCCATAATCGTCAAAAAAGACAGCCATAGAATTAAAGGATTTATGACCCCTATGCAAGCCCCATTTGTGTGGTCTTCTGGCATGTGTTGGCGCCATGGTAGCATACCTCAACTAAACGGTATTACCAAAGGTTGGTCCATGCTATCTAATTTGCCTTACTTCTTTGCTTTACAAATAACATAAATTAAAGAATTGGTGGAGTTATTTTGAAAATTGATAAAACTTTAATTTTTTTTTGTGACCTAGCTAAATTCAGTAGCATTGATAGATTATGTTGATGGGCACCTTTCATCAGGTATGACGAGTTGACAAACATAAATATAAATAAAAAAAGAAGTATAGTTTATATAAGATAATAAGTTGACGAGCGATTACTCATCAACAATGACAAGTTAATGAGTATCAGTTGTAAATTTATCAATTATATGCTTTATTATGTCTATTAGCTTATCTAGAATAGTATTTTTATCTTTAAAGATTGAACTAGTTAAACAATAATGATCTTCTAAAAATCAAATAAGTTGACTATTTTCGTAATTAACTCATGAATATAATCAAGGGACCAGTCTTAGTTACAAAATGGCTTCCTTTTTTTTCTTTCAAAATAAAGTAGTTCATTCATGTAAACCATCATATTTTCATTTGATGTTCTATTATATAAAATTTGTTATATCATATTGGTGTGTAGCTAAGAATCCTTAAACCCAACAAAATCGAAGTCTTTTCACCGTAAAATTTGTTTCAACTTTTTAATGTCAAGCACTTTTTTTGCTATATTCACCAAAACTTGTGCAAAATGCATCTCTTTCACCGCACATTGTCATAATGGCCTTCATTTCAACTCTGTCTTTATCTGGTCATTTAAAGATACATAAATGTTAAGCTCCAATGACCAAACTCACCTCCATTACAGTTTAAGCTGCCAAATAGGCAGAATCTGAGTAGAATTCTTCTTTCGATATCATCACCAAGTTCACTTGTGACCATTGATCGCAAAAGAACAAATTACTTACAATTGGGTAAAAATTTATTCCCCTTTAGATTCATAATTGAGTATCTTAATAAACTCCCAAGTAATGATGGAAAAATAAATAGAAANCACCAAAACTTGTGCAAAATGCATCTCTTTCACCGCACATTGTCATAATGGCCTTCATTTCAACTCTGTCTTTATCTGGTCATTTAAAGATACATAAATGTTAAGCTCCAATGACCAAACTCACCTCCATTACAGTTTAAGCTGCCAAATAGGCAGAATCTGAGTAGAATTCTTCTTTCGATATCATCACCAAGTTCACTTGTGACCATTGATCGCAAAAGAACAAATTACTTACAATTGGGTAAAAATTTATTCCCCTTTAGATTCATAATTGAGTATCTTAATAAACTCCCAAGTAATGATGGAAAAATAAATAGAAAACAAAATTCAATAGAAACAAATAGGCATAAAAGTCCATAGAATGTGGATCCTACCTTGTTGTTTCCTGAGAAAATATTCAGTAAATATATCTTGTCACGAAAAAGTAACAAAATATTATACAGCCTAATTGTGACAGGACAACAACCATTATATGTGTATATTATAGAATATGATTCGGAGCTGTCATTCTTTGTTGTGAACCATAGGCTGTAGCCTGTGACTCAGCTTTCATTATAAATTAAATTCAACTCATTGGTTCTCTGCTTCCGATAATGCACCATGGCTAGGGTTGCTTCAGATAGCTAAGGCACTTGGGTAATCTAAATTGAACTTTTTGCAGCTGGAAAAGCTCACGAACATTATTAATTTTGTGTCCTTCAGCGAGGCTGGCCCTGGTTTTTTTTTTTAGTACATTAATTCCCAGCTAGCGTTCATATTGTGTTAAATTCGAAGATGACTTTACCCTTGTTCGTGAGGGTCTTCTTGAAAAACAAATTTTTACATATTGACGATACATGATAAGGGATTGTTTGGTTTGGTAAAAATATATGTAGGAATAGGAATTTGAATGAGGTATTCCCATTCTTACTGTTTAGTATTGAAAAAAATAAATTAGGTAATGAGAATCCCATCACTCCAAGAAAGGGAATCGTCGTTCCCCCCGCCCTCATCAATCAATTTTGATTCCTCACTAGAATCAAAATAAGAATATATTTTTTACTATTTTATACTTAAAAGAAATTTTATAAATTTTAAAAAAAGCTAAATTAATTAAAATATTATAATATTTTAAAAATAAATAAATTAAATTTTTTTTAATTTTTTTAAAAAGGTAATAAATTAAAAAATTTATAATATGTAAAAAGAATTTGATATTTAAAATAGATTAATTAAAGGTTATAATATTTAAAAAATTAAAAAATTAAAAAAATATTATAATATTTTTTATAAAAACTAAAAATAAATATATAAAGTACAAGAAAGATAAAAATTCATATTTTATGATAACAATGATATATATTTATTATTATCATTTATTTTATATATTTTACTGGAGAGTAATTTAAATTTTGATATTAATTCTAATTTCGAATTTTTTTAATCAAAACAACTTCTATATGAATTAGATTCCGATTTTATAATGACCAAACAGGAGAATGAATAACTATTCTAATTCTGATTTTATCTCGTTCCAATTCCAATTATGAAACTCAAACCAAACAGATCATGATAATATAAATCTAAATTCATTCATGCGTCTAATATAAAGAATAAATAAACATTTATTGGACTCTTTAATACAAGATTATTGAATCAAAAGTGATTTTTCTTTTTTTGGTGACATCTTTGATTCTTTCTCGTGAATAATCTTGTTCTATCTTTAAGGAATAAAGACTTAAAAGCGACTTAAAAAAGGCTGCAAAAGGTTGAATATGCATGACGAAGCTCAAAGATTACCATAATGATAAGTCATGGCTAGCTAAACTCCAAAGAAAGCTCCATAATTGCATCCATGACGAGACGAGACGAGACAGAGACTAGTCCAATAACCACTGACTCTGCGCCATTTGATTGGGTGAAGAACGATACAAATCAACAATGAATCATGGGTTGATTTGGGTCACCTTAAAGTAAGATTATTAATTGATTTGCTTGTCAAAATCCAAGCTTTCAATTTGAAGTGACTGCTACTCTTTTCAGGGTACAAGTTACTGGCCACATTGAAACTGAAAGCCCACCGGGCCACCATACATCTCCACTTCTTCCTCCGTTTCTTACAATCTTCATCATAATTCATATCATCCCATGTGAACATCGTTTGTGTTTTTCACCAAGACACAAAATACCCAGAAACGATTATACGACATCTAATGGTAGTTGAGTGATTTTAGATTTATACCCAAAATAGTGTAATCATTGTTTTTTCTTTTCCTTACTATTTGTTTGGCAATATTCTATTATAATTTTGATATGAAGTTAATTTGTTTACTTGGTCAAACGAAACATTATCAAGATTAAATATTTTCATAAATCAAAAAATAGCAGACAATGAATATGTTGGACCTGCCCAAGTTGAGCAGGTATATGATGATGGGACTTTTGAAAATTCATTCTAATTAATTAGGATAATGTTTTGGTAAGAAATTGAATTCCTACACTTAATAAGTTTGACAAAAATATTAATTTTTAGGTCATTCGTCATCTACCCTGCTATCAATATCTCATATAAATTTATGGCAGACTAGAATAGTTCCGGTTTTGAACTAAATGTTTATAGTTTGATATCTCTGTCATTCTATTCACTTGCCCTTGCTTCATGGGCGTGCAAAGTTAAAATTGATTTACTTATGCAACATTTAGTCGAAAAATCACTAAAACTTATATTGGTATTACCTAATAAATTTGACGAGTTGACAAGCACTCTACTCGTTAGAGGTAACGCTTTAACGAACACATATAAAAGAGACATCGAGTAGAAGAAATGCAACTCATATGACATGAAGAGTTGCTCGTCCGGTTGTCTTTTTTATTTCTTAAAATCAAGGTGTCCGAGCCAGCTTACGCGTACGTTGACTAATTCTCATAAGAGACTAGAACAATCATAACACACTGTCATGATCTTTCATTTAAATTATAGAATCAAACCAAATACCTTATTGTTGGTCTTACTTTTTCAATACTTGTACACCTTATCACTTAGACTAAACCATTATAGATCTTATCCCGTTATCATATATATTTTTTTAAACCTCTAACAACTTGTTTATAAGTGTATTTGTATAATTAATATTCCGTTAAGTTCTTAAAAGTTATGCAATTCTTATATTATTGAAGTTTTAACTCATCATTATAAAATTGTCTATCAACCACTGAAAACAACTTAAAGATTTCTTCGCAAGCAAGCACTTGAACCTATTGGCTCCCTTGAAAATTATTTCTCGTGGCATATGTGACGTTTTAAATAGCTAATGCTAAACCCATACGTATGCCACTAATCACAGGTTGGTAAATCATGATTATAACTTACAACCAAAGCACACTCAAAAGAGCATTATATGTGGTTCTGCCTCGCTCTACTTGCGTACGCAAGCAACTCGATGATAACTACTTGTGACCAAACCTACTACTAAACCCTTCTTAAAAAATATCAATTTTTAGCTCGAATGTGACATTGTGGCTGCTTGCTTACGTTCATAACTAATAACTAACCCTATTACGTGTTATGCATATAAAATTAATCGTCTCGTGACATGTCAGATGTTTAAATTTATTTCATTTGATTTTTGTTGGTCCAATCGGTAATATTGATATATATCGAGTTAGGTTGAACCACAAATATATTAGCTTGATTAATAAACAAATTATATTATGTATTACGTTGAACCAAACCGATATTATGCGAACAAATATTTTTAACACGGTTTAGGTATCATATCTTGCCATGTTCACATTACACATGGTTTAGATCTTACATTATTGAATTCGAATAGCTTGCTTTTCGTATTTCTATGATTGAATGCAAAAGTAATAGAATTGAGACCTTCTACAGTGTTTTTTATTTGCGCGTAGTAATAGATTATAATAGACACCTTGCCGTGTACGAGAGCAGCTCCCGCACACATTCAAAGGTCGACGCTTCATCTCCCATCAACGTTGAGTGCAGTTAAGAATTGGAATTTCGTGAATATTATAAAGTTGGTAAGTTGATTTTGAAATGATAAACTAAATGGGTCTAATCGTGGGATGTCTTTTACAGTGAACATTTCGTTTCTTCGATCTTCTATGCTTTCCAAAGTCAACAAATGATTCTCTACATGTGGCTTTGTATACCGAGTGGGAAGATCGTGGACCAATTCCACTTTGTGGCTTCTTGAAATTAGATTTGTATACGTTATTTATAGACAAATATTCTTTTTTCTTACTCTATGGCTTTGCGTAAATTAAGTGCACCATCATTGTTAAAAAACGTTGAGCTTTATACATACGAAAGCAAGTTGCTATTTACTCGCATTCATATATGAGCTTTCAAAATCATGACATGAACGGTTGTAGCTTTTTTCTCATAAAACAAAAAAAATTAAAGATGTTTTTCAAGAAAAATCAAACGAAAAGTCATTTTATTAAGTGGGAGAATTGATGGGTTATTGTCTTTGTTAAATTCTTTAGCGTGGATTCAACTATATGTATTTAACCTTAGTATTTAAAATAGTTCAATGACCAAATGATCTGGTCTCGTTATGCCGTCTATTAAATAGATGGTAAAAAAAATTAGTTAATTAAATTTTAAAATACCATTTTTAATGTAGTTATTTTCTTTTATTTCTGTTTTGTTTTCTTTATTGATTGAACTAATTGAACCTGATATTACTTTTGGTAATTAAACTAAAAAATTATTGTCGTTTTATCATTTTTAACGTTTCCAAAAGTGGATGTATAACACTTTTAAACATTATTTTTAGGAATTTTCGGCTGTACATATTTCCGAGAAAAACACTAGTTACAGCTGTAGCTTGTAATATCCACATTTAAGAGCACAATTAATATCACCAAACTTTTGCCATCCAACGAGAATCTAAGAAAAACAATCTCAACCGTTAATGGAACTCTAATCTACGGCTGCGCTCATCTATTCCTCAATTAGTAATGCTTTCACCTGTCGTCGAAGCCCCCAATGGATACTGGATAATCATGATGTCAAAGCTGATTAAATCTACGTTTAAGGTAAGCTCTGATCGGTTAATGGAATGCAAAACCATTAAACAAACATTCGGTTTTACCAAAAAGTGGCACACAGGCAATTGCGTACTATAAACCAGGAAGGGCATTACAGTCATTCAGGTATTCAAAAACTGACAGCACCAGTACAAGCATAGAAACCGAGAGAGAGAGAGAGAGAGCTTGTCTCGGTCCGCTCTATCTCTCACCATGTGACGTCTCTGATACTTCCTTCATCTCTGTCTGTCTCTCTGCCACCAGCTTAAATATTTTAAGTTCTTTCTATTTTATAAAGATTATTAATTTATGTATTTATTTTATTTTTGGTTTCGTTGAAAGAGAAAGAACCAGAAATCAACCAAACCATGAGAGAAACTAATGAAAAGTTTTGAATCTTTTATTTTACTTTGTTTATTTTTGGTGCAAAGATTGAGAATTGAAGTACCAACAAACCCATATTTTCTTGCCAGCGCTGTAGCTTCATCTTTACTTCTCCACACAAACCAGAAACTGAAAGCCCCATCTCAACTGCGACATGGCAGCTATCACCTTCTGAAAAAAAAATCTATCTTTTCTTATTTTTCCGTGTTTTAAATGAATGGAGGAGCTCAAAAGACCGAACAAGAGACGAGGGTTCTACGTCAAAATGAGATTACTGCACAAAAATGGAAGGCAACAGGAGAAAAATTTGTTCTTCAAATACTACAAATGGGTTCTCTGGTTCTCTCTAACTCTCTACTTCTTCAGCTCCTACTTCATCAGCCATAAGCCAATCCCTCTATCCAAGACTCATTTTGCCAACTCAAAATCGAACCTTCCCTCTCGCGCTCTCATTGAATCCATCAACACAACGTTTCTACAACAGCCTGCAAACAGTAACAAAGGTTTTTTTTTTCCTTTTTAAAGTTAAAATTATTTTACTATTTCAATCTATTTTGTACTTGTAATTGATCTTCAAGTATTAATTTTCTTCTTTATTTAGGGACTTCATTACATGATTTGAAGATATATGTTTACGAGTTACCTTCGAAATACAACACGGACTGGTTAACAAACGAGCGTTGCAGCAACCATTTGTTTGCTTCGGAGGTAGCAATCCACAAAGCGCTATTGAGCAGCAACGTACGGACATTTGACCCGTTTAAAGCGGACTTCTTCTTCGTGCCCATTTATGTCTCCTGCAACTTCAGCACGGTTAACGGTTTCCCCGCCATTGGTCACGCTCGCTCTCTCATATCCTCTGCCATTCAGCTCATCTCGTCTCAGTACCCTTTCTGGAACCGGACTATGGGCTCTGATCACGTCTTTGTCGCTTCCCATGATTATGGCGCTTGCTTTCACGCAATGGCAAGTCCCCTCTTGAAAATATTTTCTCTATTAATCATCAAAAGTTTTTGTTTGTTTTTATTGTTTTCATTGGGCTAATTTGTGCTTGCTTTGTTAACTAAAGGAGGAACGAGCTATTGCTGATGGTATTCCTGAGTTCTTGAAGAAATCTATAATACTGCAAACATTTGGTGTCAAATTCGAGCACCCATGTCAAGACGTCGAAAATGTAGTAATCCCACCTTACGTTTCGCCGGAAAGTGTACAGAAGACTCTGCAGAAAGCTCCGGTGACCGGTCGACGTGATATTTGGGCGTTCTTCAGGGGTAAAATGGAAGTTCACCCTAAAAACGTCAGTGGGCGTTTTTACAGCAAGTAAATATCGATCTTATTGTTTCTAAATTTCTAATCACCTTGTAGTCATCCAACTTTTTCCGCTCGTTTAAGGTTTTTCAGTTACGTATTTAACCTTCGTCTATCTTTCCAGGAAGGTTAGAACGGTCATATGGAGAAAGTATAATGGTGACCGGAGGTTTTATCTTCAAAGGCATAGATTTCCCGGTTACCAGTCAGAGATTGTACGGTCGGTGTTCTGTTTATGTCCGCTTGGGTGGGCCCCGTGGAGTCCGAGGCTGGTTGAATCGGTTGTTTTAGGATGTGTCCCGGTTATCATAGCGGATGGCATCCGGTTGCCCTTCTCTGACGCCGTTAAGTGGCCAGAGATATCGCTAACGGTGGCTGAAAAGGACGTGGCAAAGTTGGGAATGATTCTGGAACACGTGGCCGCTACTAATTTAAGTAGTATACAGAAGAACCTGTGGGACCCGGATGTTAGGCGGGCCCTACTGTTCAATGATCAGCTCCAAGAAGGGGATGCTACGTGGCAGGTCCTACATGCTTTGTCTCAGAAACTAGACAGGTCTTACAGGAGGTCAAGGGTTTATAACCAATAATGGGCTGACACGTAAAATCCCTCTACTAGCTTGTAATCTTGCCAGCTAAGATGCCGCTTCCCCCACGTGGATGAGCCTGGATGGGGAATAATGGAGTACAGCTGGATTTTTGAAATGGGAATTTTTTTATACGGCACGGTGGGGGCCACTCTGATCAGAGGATTTATTAAGTTGGCATGTGACCTTATATGCTTACGCGGCATCCTCTGGTTGGAAGACGGTGCGGTCTGCCTTGTACATGTGGAAGAGAAATTTTTTTATTATATTTGAATAAAAAGTTTGAAGTAATAATAATAATAATACATGTAGTTGGGTCACGCTGTCATGCTGAGCCCTAGAATTAATAGATACTGTACATAATATCCTCGAATTCCTTATTCTATTCATGAGCCATCTTGCGCAACTTCATTTGGTATTGGCTTTAAAGAATAAAACGTTTATAAAAATTTTTATATTTTACTGTATTTTATTGATGTAGTTAGTAGGGATACGTAAAAGTGGAAAAGTAGATTATAATCTTTTTTTTTTTTTTTTTTTTTTTTTTTTTTTTTTTTGGGG
>JANLJB010003922.1:10374-30221 GCA_026212285.1 Bursera cuneata
ATGATCATGCCAAAGCATAAAAATCTTAGGATAATTGAACTTCCAGTTCATGACTGCGTAGATTTCAATATTTTGTAGGTATGTATAATACAAGGCAGAAAAGAAAGCTTCAAGCTTTTCTAATATTTGCTTCTAGCCTGAGACATCTAAAGTAATGCAGAGAAATTTTGTATTATTTTTACATGTTGTTTCAACATGATATCCATTGAGCCTTAAATCATTAAAACTGAGCAAGTTTTCTTTGGATTTACTAGAATATAAGGCCTCATTAATACATAACTTTGTACCACTTGTTGACAAGATAGTGGCTCTTCCGAAGCCCTCAATCAAGTTTAAAGACTCTGATATAGTATTAACTTTAGCTTCAAGTAAAATTAAATTTAAAAATTGTTTCTTATCTTTCAAGATTGTATATGCTATTACATTATCAACTAGACATATATCTCTTCTGAAGATAGGTGACACACTTCTGATGTCCATACCCTTTTATGTAAACAAAAGTTTATATTAGATAAAACTTCATCAAAAATACATTATAACAAGAGTAAATCATAACAAAAGTACATCAAGTAGAGGACATCACAAAGAAATAAATCTTGAACCACTCAGATTGCTTAGGTATTCCCATCACCCATGATAGCATCATCAAAAAATTTTGATATATCAAGATTTGTATGATCCATTGAATTATCAACAAAATTTTTTTCAAGACCTTGCCTTTATCCTTCATAGAGGCTTGGTATTGGTCGACCAGGTGCTTAGGCGTACAACAACCAATGCCCTTTAGCACCATATCTATAACAGGTGCTTTCATTTGTTTTATTTGGCCTAGGTTGGAGACTTTTCCCTTTTCTCGCTTAGACTCAGGTCTGTTCCACTTCTGGTGATTTTTGAAATTCTTTGAAGGACCATCTTTGGGTTGAAAATTCTTCTTACCTGGACCACATCTGCTATGACCACTATAACTNATAACTATTAGATGTAACATTCGCTTCAGGGAATGTTGTTAAGCCAGTTACAATATTTACTTATGAAAATGGTGCAGAGCTTGTGAGGCGAAGTTGGTGGTTTTTTAACATGATCTCATTATTTTATTCTACAACTAAAAGGCATCATATCAATTTAGAATACATTTTAAAGCTGCGTTCCCAATATTGCTACATCAGGATCATATTTTAGGAATGAAATGTTGATATTTTCTTTCTGGCATTATATTCACCCATAGTTTTGAAATCTTGTAGCCTCAGATTATTCCACTGGAATCTAGCCCTTGGCAATATTATAGTTTTTTGTTGGTCAAATCTCTCCTTTAAATTATTCCAAATGATCGATGGATCAGTTATATTGATATATTTAGATTTTAAGCTCTTAACAACGTGAAATCATAATAATTTTATATTATACATACCTGTAATAATTTGAGCAAAGTTTCATGCTAATAACATGTTGTAAGCAGCCTCCCAAAATATTGTTCGGTTTGGCACTACTAGGCCTCACAGTTTTGTTCCTGAGCTTCCAGGCCAAAACACGTCTTGAAAGGAAGGGGCTTCTAATCCTACTTAAACCATTTTCAAGCTCCACATGTGAGCGATGTGGGATCTTCAAGATCACAACACACCCCAGCACGATCGTACTGATAACGTATTATGATTTTAATTAGTAAATTATATTAAATTGATGGCTGGATGACTTGCGAGTTTTATTTTATGTTGTAGTTATGATTGCATGGGCCATGGGGAGAATAATAGGAGAAGAGAAAAGAAGAAAAGAAGTGAAAAAGAAATAGAAGGGAAAGAGAAAATGAAATAGAGTGGGAGAGGAGAATAAGACGTAAGAGATTTCTTCTCCTTTTTATTATTATCTTTCTTGTTTACAAACTTCCTTTTTTATATCGGAATTGCACCGCCTCAATTAAAATGTCACGCCTGAAAAGTTTGCCGAGTACTTTGACAATTTAGTCTTCATGTTTAAGAAAAATTATAATGAGGTGGGATCCACAATATATTATAACAAATCCAACTATAAAGATATTTAGAAAGATTTTTATTACTAAGTCAATTGTATCAGGTGGCTCAAGTTTGTGTAAAACATCATAAATAACCATTTCTGCTTGTAAATATGTGAACAATTGATAAGAAGCGTAATTGATCTCTCCTCCATTTTCTCAATTACTCTTCTTCTCCTCTTGGCCCCCACGTCCCTTTTTCTCCCATTTTCTCTTCTCTCAATTTCACTTCTTTCTTTTATTCTCCTCTTACATACTACTATCATTTCACTTATATACTTGCTTTATCGTTTCTGCAAACAAACTAACAGTAACATTTTACATTTAAATTATAACACATTATCAACATGACAATTAGTTCTTCATTGGTAAATATTATAATTTTATTATAATAATTTATTATTTATATGCTTAATAACTATGGTAGACTAACCTCCTAATTTTTAACAATAATAATTAACTATTAATTAGTTAGTAATTATATTTTTTTACTATGGTTGGCTAAACCTCCTAATTCCTTTTGTTTCATTTGTTGATGTATGGCTTTGCCACCTAGCTTTCTTTTAAATAATTATATTATTGTTCTATCATTTTATTATCAGTTTATTTTCACTGTTATTTATATTTTATTGATTATTTATTTTTAAATTATAATATTATTAATACCGTTGCATAGTTATCTAGACCAGAAGTCAATAAATAATCCTGAATATTATTTTCTAGACCTGAGGTGAATGTCGCTGAATCACTTTATGAAATTGATGAATCATTCTTGAAGAGAATGTTATTGAATAATTCCTTGAAATGATTGTCATTATTCAATCCCCTAAAGTGGATGTAATTATTCCCAAAAGTGATTACTACTTTATTTAATCAATATAATTGTAATGATAAACTCATTATGATCAAAATGATTATCAACCAAAATGGTGATTATTCAAGGAATTTTAAACCAAAGCTCAAAAAGTGAAATAATAAATTCCAGAAGGATTATAAGAGTATTTCATTAATAATTCAGTGGATTTTATTAATTTTCATATCTCATGTTTATTTGATGATTCATATTAATCATATAATTGTTGATGGAAGTGCTCAAGTAAACTTATGGTTATTATGTTATCTATGTTGTCATTATTTATTAAAATTTTCTTTATTTTAAATTACTCCATCTGACATAATCTTTCTTAAATTAAAGTGTACGGATATTAAAAGCGTGTTACCTATCTCTAGAAGAGATAAAGATTATGCCTAGTTGAGAGTGTAAGAACACATACAATTCTTAGAGATAGAAAATGCTTTCTAAACTTAAATTTATTTAAAGCTAAAGTTAATACCATATCAGAGTTTGTGAATTTGATTGAGAATTCCAGAAGAGCCACTATCCTATTAACAAGTGATGCAAAGTTATATATTAATGATGCCTTATATTCAAGCAAATACAGAAGAAATTTTCTAAGTTTTAAAGATATAAAGCTTAATAGGTATCATGTCAAGACAACTTGTGAAAATGATGCAAAAAGTTTTTGCATCACCTCAAATGTCTCAGGCCAGAAACAAATATTAGATAAGCTTGAAGAATCTCATCTAGATTATATTATAAATATATAAAATCTATTGAAACCTATGCAATCATGAGCTGGAAGCTTAATGATCCTAAGACTTTTTATGTTTTGACACTATCTTCTTGGTCATCTAAGATCATTACTGATGTATAAGATTATTCAGAACACAAATAGACACCCGTTATAAAACCAAAAGATCCTTTTGTCCAATAAAACCACTTGTACTTCTTGTGCTCAAGGAAAGTTAATTGTTAAACCATCTTCTTCTAAGATTGGTCTTGAATCCTTATCATTTTTATAAAGAATCAAAAAGGATATGCGGACCTATTCACCCACTAAATGGACTATTTCGTTAGTTTGTAGTCTTTATTGATGCTTCTTCACAGTGGTCTAATGTCTATTTATTATCAATAAGAATATTGCATTCACTAGATTACTTGCTCAAATTATTAAATTACGGATACACTTTCTAGACCATCCTATTAAATCTATTCATCTAGATAATTCTAATGAATTTACATCAAAGACTTTTTAATAATTTTTGTATGTTTGTAGGAATTGATGTTGAGCATCATATTCCACATGTCCATACCCAAAATGGTTTGGCAGTATCACTTATAAAACCACTACAAATAATTGCATGCACTTTGTTATTGAGAACTTAGTTGCCAACGTCTACATAAGGTCATGTTATTTTACATGCTGCATCATTGATTAAATTGGGACTCACTGCTTATCATGAGTATTCCTCATTACAACTTGTACTTGGCCAACAACATCGTATATCTTAGTTAAGAATTTTTTGTTGCATCGTATAAGTTCTCATTGCTCCTTTGAAGTGGACAAAAATGGGACCTTAATGTCGATTGGGGATTTATGTGGGTTATAATTACATTCTATAATAAGAGATTTGGAGCCCCTGAAAAGTGATCTTTTTACTTCACAATTTGCAGACTTATCATAGTTTTCCCACCATTGGGGGAAAGGAAAATGTCTTATATGTTATGAATATGCCTTCTGAAGTTAGGCAAGAATTTTCTTGGAATGTTAAAGGAACTTTCCCACCATTAGGGGAAAGGAACTTTGTCGCATCTTGATCCTCATACCCCTTAATGTAAAAGTGAAGTGCAAAGGATGATACATCTTCATAATATTGCAAATTAGATATCGGATGTTTTTACTGATATAGAAAAAGTAACAAAGTCACACTGACAAGGATTAATGTTCCTATGGAACAATCCCTTTTTAAAACAATAAATAATCAATCAAATATATAGCAGAAGCATGGTAGACCCCCTGGATCAAAACATATTGTTCCCCGAAAAAGAAAAGTGACTTATAACAATCTTATTAGAAATAATATTCCGGCTAAAGAATCCATATTTCCTAATTTACGCTCTGAAAGATAATTATCCCTGAGAGACACAAGCCCTGGAGAGGCACAGGTCCCTAAAAAGACACAAGTATTTAGAAATAAAGAAATTCCCATCAATTGTATAAGAGAAATGTGGAATCGTGATGAAATTCTCATCGATGAAATTTTTTCATTTACTATAGCCATTGAAATTATGAATGATAATTTTGAACCATATGTAGTGGTTGAATATGGCCAAAGGCATGACTGGCCCAAAATGAAAGGAAGCAATTCGAACATATTGTTACTACTTTCCTTTATGGTAAATTAGATACTGACATATATATGAAACTTCTTAAAGGATTTAAATTACTTGAAGCAATTAAAACAAAACCAAAGAACCTATATTCACTTAAATTACAAAGATCTTTGTATGGATTGAAACAATCCAAAAGATTGCGGTATAAATTTCCTAGTGTGTGGCACCCCGGAACCCCTTATATAGGAACCCTGGAGGCCAACTATGTAAATAAGACGAAATAAAATTAAAACCATGCAAATATCCTTAATACATATACTATAAAATGCATAAGTTTACATAACATTAAAAAATCTCTTTTACAAATAAGTTAAAATACATAAATGCATGTCTGGGTCCATTCTAACTTTCCAAAAGTCTCTAAATGAGCTTTGGAATATCCCTGTTCGATGTCTGACCTTGAGCTCTAGTACCTATGGAAGGAGAAGGGGTGAACAAACATAACCCGGTAGGAAATCTCACAACATACTCAAAACTATAACATTTTAATTGTAAACACATAATAGGCACCCATTCACTTATCTATTTTAGCAATTTACCAATTATGTGTTTCCCTTAAATCCTATATCAGACAGGTCAAAATAAGGTCTAACACAAGCTATACGCCCACGAGTGTTTTCCTTAAATCTTGTATCAAACAGGTCAAAATAAGGTCTAACACTAACATCACATTCAAGAGTGTTTCCCTTAAATCCTGTATCAAACAGGTCAAAATAAGGTCTAGCAAAGAATCATCAATCCAAAGAGGTTAGTGTACTTACCTATTACAAGATTCAATCAACAAAGGGAGGTTGGCCAAAAGCTTAGATTTTTGGAGGATTTGTGATGAAATTAGAATCATATAGCTTGCAGTATTGTGAGATTTTCTAACACTAATCTTGATTATTTAGCAATAATTGCATGATCCTTTTTTAGGAATCCAACATTGGTATCAGAGCATGTTAAATTAGTGCTTGTAAGTGAGCAAAATTTGGGATTTTGCATGATTAAGGTTAGGGCCTTTATGTTCTAATGCTTGATATGTGAAATTCATGGCATATTAACATATTGTGCATGTTGAATTGGATTAAAAGCATGCAATTGAATTACAACATGCCATAACCGAATTGTGCAAGCATGTGTTCATATGTGATTTTGTATAATTTGTGTTAAATATGCTTAATTACATGTTTTGCTAATTATAAAATTTAGAATTTTTAAAATAATTAACATATTTAATTTACACTAAAACAAGCCTAATTATGAAATTACCATTTTAATAATCCTAAGTAATTTAATTAATGGGTAATTAGTTGCTAATTACAATTAACTAAAACTAATGGGCCTAATTAACACTAATTGAACAAGCTTGCCCCAAAGCCAATTGGGTTGGACCTAATTAGGCTTAGGAAAGCTTATGAATCTTTTACGTGTTTTATGAGCCCATTGGGCCTTAGCCATTGAGCATTAGATGCTTGATGGGCTTTATGGAATATTTGGGTGTTAAAAATGCTAATGAACCAATTTAGAACTGGAAAGCCCACCAAGTTTGTTAATGGACTTTATTTTGATTTTTTGTGCAATATGGGCCATATTTGGAATTGTAAGCCCAAAAGCTTTTAATTTGGAATGGTTTTGAAAATTGAAATTAGTTTATGGGCCTAGTGTATTATTAAAGCCAAATGTATTATGAAATCTTTATAAAGCCCAAAAAGTTTTAATTTAATATATATGGGCTTGAATAGTATTTAAAATCCTCAATGGGATTGTATAGTAATAAATACCAAATAGTTAGTTTTTCAAGTACTATTCACCTATGATTGAAAAGTTTAATGGGATTGACTATTTATAATTGACAATGGGCCTAAAGTTCATAAATTTCCTATATCAAGATTTTGAAATAAATTTGGGTCATTATGGGCCTTAACCGATTTCATGAAAATCAAAACGGAGTTTGATTTCATTTAGTTTTGTCTATACAAATTGGTGGATGTAGGTTTAGTGTATGTGTGTTGAGTACAAAATTCAATTAGATTGGATTTGTGTAGCTTAACAACATTTAGTGTAAGTTAGAATGGTTAATTGGATTAACTATATCCGAAAAAGTTTTTATATCACTTCCAAAAATGATCTGTATGAACCTTGGATGGTCATTGATTGAGATTAATCAAATTAGATTTGGTTGATAACATGCTTGCGTGATGCTTTGCTCACTTGATTGTCAATTGGATTGATGTTATGGTAATTGGGGAATGAATACTAGATTACCCTTTTAATTTTGAATTAATAGGACCTGCGCTTCCTGCCTATCTATTCTATCTCATTGTAATTCTTTTCTCATCTTACTCCCCTCATATGTAAAATGAGGTTTCTTGATATATGTAATGTAAACTACATTAGAATTTCTTAGATAGAATTCTTACCGAAGGGAAAGTTGTTCTAGGAACAATTTATAAGTATCCATTACCATTACTGATGTGATTTATTTTATGCCTTAAAATGCATGTTATTGTAGTATACATGTTTAAGGGTATATGTTGATGAGACCTAACAAAGATAATAAATTAGATTTATTATTNCTACTTTATCTTAAAAACCCCCTCGATAACTATCAAGCATGATTTCTCTCCATTGAGTGGTTTATTACGAGTCCAAGATCGATTGTGACTTGTTGGCTAAAGTCAAGGTCACCATTAGTCGCAAGCAGGGTAAATCAAGGAAGCTTTATTACACGTCGCATGTCTGGGACAGTTGTGATTTGTTAGCCAAAGTCAAGGTCACTTCCATTCTAAGATATGGATCACAAAGCTTACCCGAGTCAATGGGTTGTGCTTGACTAAATCATTAGGCTTGTTGTGCCAAAGCCAAGGCCTAGATGGATTTAGAGGAAATATTGGGAGTAACATTGGATGTCACGGCCAAGGAGTCGACCCAATTTTATTAGGAGTTGCATTGGATGCAATTAGTTTGAGAGACCTACCTAATTAAACCTTGTACAATTTGTTGTGCCAAAGCCAATGTTGTACTTTATTTAATAGGGTCCTAACCCATTAGGAAACTAGGTTTCGCAAGTACTCTACAGAGAGTTAAAGACTTGAGAAAAATAGTGGGAGATAACATTAAAATTTATAATTTCATTTTGATGTTATTTTACGTTTACTACTTTAACAATGGTTACTAATGCGTTGTATGATTTTCTTAGAAAAGCCAGTTGGACTGGTTAGAGATGCCTAGGGTCTTCTCTATTCATTTTATTATTGAGGGCAATAATGTCTTTAATGGTACAAACTTTCTGGATTGGGATATGAACATGAGGACAGTCCTAAATCATGAAAGGCTATTGTATGTATTAGATAGCCCTATCCCAAAGGAACCTCCTTAGGATGATGTTGTTTCATGGGATTCTTAGAGAAAATACCATGACGATGACATACAAGCTCAATGTATTATACTAGCAAGCATGGATCCTACCTTACGTTGTTAATACGAAGGCTTCACAACTTATGATATAATGGCAAAGTTACGGGATTTGTATGCAACCAGTACTCAAGCTAACTGGTATGAAATCTCAAAAAGGCTTTTCGAAAGCCGAATGTAGGAAGGCACATCTGTTGAAAAACATATGTCAAACATGATAGCTGATATTGATAGGCTATATGCTTTGAACATGGTTATGGATGATGACTTATATATTAATCTGGTTCTACTATTACTTTCTAACAGTTGGGATGAGTTCATAGTGAACTTCAACATGCTACAAAAGGAAATATCTCTTCGAGCATGAACTTTAGATTTATAAAAGGAGGATGCGCGAGGCGAATTTTAATAAATCCTCGAAGAAAGAAAAGAAAGGGAATAGCAAGGCAAAATTCTATTCTTTTCCTTCTGGAGGTATCCGAAAAGCTTAAGGAGCTACAGTTGCACCTAGGGTGGCTGTTTATTCTCAGGTTACTTACTTGTACTGCGGCAAGATAGGTTGATGAATATCTACGAGCAGAAAGTACAAGGCGAACTTGGGGAAAAAGAAACGGTGCTAGGCACCAGCTTCAAGTATATTTGTTATAAATAACAACCGGATATCTTCTAGTCATTTATATTATATATTGATATTAGATGTGGTACTAACATTTGTACTGATGTGCAGGACCTCCAAAAGTATAGGAGGATTATCTTGGGAAAGATCTACCTACTTGTAGGAAACGAGTCTTGGGTGACTGTTTTAGCTATAGGAACTTATGTATTATATTTGCATGCGGGGCTTATATTTGAACTTTATTTGTAACACCATGTATCTAGTTTGACTAGAAATTTTATTTCTATATCTTGCTTGGCACGTTTGTGGTTTTACTTTTGTATTCATGAACACTGGGTGTTATGTAGATAAAAATGATATATTATACAACAAAAATAAATTATGATTTGTATGTTCTTAATACTGATTCTCCCATATGTATTGTAACAAACAAATGACTTAATAAAACTGGTATACTTTTAAAATGGACTCCTATCGGAATACCTATATTAAACGATGTGTTCGAACGGAGAAAACAAATATTATTGGATATGGTTTGACGTGACCGAAACGATCACCCAAAATAGACCTTATTTATCTCCTAGATATGTCAATTAGTTTAGTGGAAATAAGGGTCGAATCCCACAAGAACTGGGTCATGAAAATTTTGATTCTAACTTAAATTATAAAATCTAAAACCTAATCTTTTAAAATGTAAGGGGAATTTTTAATCAATTAAAATAAATAACTAAATTAAAAACACAATTAAATAAAATGATGTAAACAATGGAGACAAAGGTGATTGAAAGACTATTTTGTTTCCCTAGACTCATTAAATCAATTGATTCCATTATTTCGATTCATATTTGTGATTTACAAGAACACCAATCTGATGCATTCCATATCTGTTGTAATACATCTACCTATCCTTCTTAGTTAATTAAAAAAACCTTATTAATTATCCCTAGCTATTGAACAACCTAGAAGAAAGCTTATTAGATTTAATCCAACAAACGCAAAGTGCATAGAAAGTATAACTGAACCAGGCAATACTCTCCAAGAGTGAACCTTTAACCTGAGATTATGAATTACTTTGTAATCAAAGACTACAAATTGTTACCAATACCTAGAATTTCCAATGTTTGCCTATTAGGTTTCTAGATTAACTATGAACTCCCTAATCTGATCTCTTAGTTGCGTACCTAATCAATCAAATAAGTTATTCTGAAATAAACTCAGTAAATCATATTCATCCTTCAAATCAATCAAATACTTAATCGGAATGTAAAATCAATTTCATTAAATTATTATCTAACCACACAAAACATCTCTCAATCACATAGAGAATTTAGTTACACATGATAAAAGCAAACAAAACAAGAAGAAAGAAGAAACCCATCAAGAACTCCATCAAAGCTCCTGGGAAGAAGATCTCCAATCTTGCCTCTGTTCTCAAAAGTTGCTCTGAATTCTCTTGAAGACTTTCTCTTCTAATCCTTTTAAAAATCCTTTAAATATGAACCTAGGTCAAACTAGAAGAGAAGGGCGAACTTGACTTTTTCTTTTAAAAATAAAACAAGTCGGCTAAGGAAAATCGGGGCAACGTCGCGGCCCTCACTAACCCAGTGCCTCGACACTCAGCTCTCTGATTTGAAATGTGAATTGTCTCTAGATTGGCACTGCGGTGCCCAATGTCTACCCCCGCGGCGGTGAGCTCTCTGGAAAACGTCCTAAAGTGAAGTCGCAATAGTGCCGCAGCGCTGGTCAATTTTGCCTCGGCGGTCACTTCTGGTTTCTGAGCTGCAGCGCTCAGCCGCTGAATTCAACTTTTCTGCTTGTTCTGCTTTTTCTCTGTTTTCAACTTAAATTATGCTTTCTCTGTAGAATCTCTTCTTTTCTGCAATACTAACATAAATCCCATTAGAAAGCCTCAAGAATACATCAATTGTCATGGATAAAGGTATTAAATAACATGATAAAATCAACCTATCATGGTTCATTCCATAATGAATCGTATCGAACTTCCAATATCCTTTGAGGGTATGCCATTAAAAGTGGGATACTTGTTTTGAACAGGATTCCGTCAAAGTCTGTTAGACAGACACTATAGTATGGACAGAAAAGAAACTGAGTTTCTCATTCCTATAAATTTGGGGTTGTGAGGCATATATAAAGCCATTGGATAGCTTAAATCTCCAACACAAATCTGAAAAGTGTTTAACTCGTGGGATACCTGAAAGGTATTACTTTGTCACCTATAAGAGAATAAATTATTTGTTGCTCTTCATACAGTCTTATTAGAGAAAAAATTTATAACTGCGAGGACAAGTGAGAGAAAAGTTGAGCTCGATGTAAATCAGAGCAAGACCAACGAAAGCACTTCCCTCTCGAGACCCGTGGAGTCACACTACAATATGATCATCCCACAACCTATAACACAAAGACCGTGTAGGTCGTCCAGGATTCTTTGAGAACCTGAGAGATATGGTTATCTCGAATCTTCTGATGTAGATTTAAATCTAATCAAGGATGACTAACCGACTATATATGAAGAAGTGGTATTAGATATCAATTCTAAAAATGGCTCGACACCATGAAATCTGAAAAGGATTCCATGTATGCCAACCAAGTTTGGATACTGGTTGAAGCGCCAAAAGGCATAAAGCCTATTAGGTGTATATGTGTCTTCATAAAGGGAGACGGACATGGATAGTAATATACATATGTACTAAGCTAGGCTTTTGACAAAATAATATCGTCAAAGTCTTGGGATTGTCTTTGATGAAATATTTTCGCCAGCTACTATGATAAAATCAATTCAGATTATGCTTGCTATTGCTACATATCACTGTTATATGAGATATAGCAATTGGATATTAAAACCGCCTTCCTTAACGGGAACTTGGTGAAGGATGTCTAAATGACACAACCTAATGGTTTTATCATTCTGGAACTTGCAAACAAGGTTTGCGAGATTCAAATATCCACTTATGGATTAAAGCAAGTTTATAGGTCATGGAATCAATGTTTTGATAATAAGGGAATTTGATTTCATAAAAAACGAGAATGATTCCTATGTATACAAAAGGTTAGTGGGAGCGCACTTAGTTTTCTAATACTTTATGTCAATGACGTATTGCTTATAGGTAATAGTATATCTATGTTGCAATTGTAAGAACATAGCTCTCAATGAAATTCTCCATAAAAGATTGGGAGAAGTCGCCTATATTATAGAAATAAAGATCTACTGGGATAGATCTAAAAGACTATTAACACTCTCCCAAAGCACGTATATTAACAAAATGTTGATTAGATATAGCATGGAAGAGTCAAAGAGGAGACTTATTCCAAAGTCATATGGCATCTTTTTTTTCTTAGGAATTCTCTCCTAAAACGAAAGAAGAGAGATAAATGATAAACCGAATTCTGTATGCTTCTGCTGTCGGTTCGATCATATATGTCGTGATATATATATATATATATGCGGTTTGATATTGCTTATGCTTTGAGCATGTGTAGTAGATATCAAACTGATCCAGGTTAATAACACTGGATTGCCGTAAAGAACATTCTTGAGTACTCTGAGAGAACTAAGGATACTTTCTTATAATATGGAGATAAGGCACTAGTCGTGAATGGTTTTACGGATGCAAGTTTCTAATTTGACAGAGACTATAATCAGTCTCAGTTAGGATATTTGCTCTATTTGAATAGTGGTACAGTTAGCTTGACAAGCTCCAAGTCAGATACTATAGCCGACTATACAACAAAAGCTGAGTTTATAGCAGTCGTTGTACCAGCGAAAGAGGTTGTTTGGATCCGCAAGCTCCTTGGAATACTTGACATTGTTCCTTCTGGAGCAAAGCCCATTGCGTTATATTGTAACAATAATGAAGCCATAGCTCAGTCAAAGGAACCACGGTCTCATCAAAGGTCCAAACATGGCCTAATAGCACTAATTTTGAACACTAATAACCTTTGAGGTATATTGGCTTCGAATCCTAGGGAAAGCGTCACTTTAGAGGTGAGTAAATTAACATTGGATTACTAGGTAATGCCAAAAGGATAATACAAGTTTGGAATCACCAAACACGTCCCAAGATGATATCACCTGATCATAATGATCAAAGAAAAAGGTGATACATGGATCGAGAAAGTTTCATTGGATGATAACATTTCTGATTCATCAACTTAGATGTTATCTCAATTAAAAGCATGTATGATATAAACGTAAATCGAATATTAGATACCGATGTAATTAGCTCTAGGCCAAGATTGTTGGACTATTTGTGCCCTAGAGCATCATATTGTAAATATACCTTATATATTGTACGTTATTGATTTATGTATTTCAGGAAATGAAACTTTTATCATTTATTGTGATTGGATTACAAAATTATATTATTTGATAAAAGTCCTTATGATGTGAATATGAATGATTTGATTGTCTAGGCCAAGATTGTTGGACTATTTGTGCCCTAGAGCATCATATTGTAAATATACCTTATATATTGTACGTTATTGATTTATGTATTTCAGGAAATGACACTTTTATCATTTATTGTGATTGGATTACAAAATTATATTATTTGATAAAAGTCATTATGATGTGAATATGAATGATTTGATTGTGAGACATAAATCACTTCACGTAATATAACATCATTAAAACGTTTCTAGTCGAAGTACTATCGAGACAGGATATCTGCAGTATGGGTAGACTAGTATTAACACTTGTATTGGTTATAGAAATATAACAGTATGATTCTCACACATCTAAGTATTGGATAGTTATGCAAGTATATAGGGGAACACTGTTAACCGTTTAGAAACTGAAACAGATTCACTGGACTTGACCTAATACGGAATCCCATTGGTATGTTACCTAAGTGTCTACGGGAGGTCTATTCAGGATAGGTGTAAGTAATCCTTAGACCTGAGACTTACATGGCCATCTCATTTAGAGATTGGTTCACTTTGACACTTGCATGAATAACTCTTTCCGGGAAGAAAAAAGCTCGTCGTTGGGTGCACTGAGAACTATTTAGGAGTATGCGTAATGTCTAGATGAGACATGTCACTCGGACATATGGAGATGATGTCACACTAGATTCAACGGTGATAAATCATAGACTATCTAGCATTCGAGATCGTGATAAGAATTGTCCTCAGTCACGGCTCAAAAATGAGAATCGCGTGGAAAACAAGAATTAGAATTATGCGTTGTTATTAGGGAAGACACATTCGATCCCTAGACCACGTACGTGACATTTGACATAAAATTTAATTACATAAAACTACGCCTGACAAAGGTGGCGCGTCTTTACGCACACTTTCAGAGAATTGGGAGGCACGGTACTTTGCTAGAGGCCAATAATGCCTTGTAAATAATATGGATCTGAAACTAGCTTTTCGGACGTCCGGATTGTTCAGGAAACATGATTTATGACCAACATATTCGAAAGCCTAATGGGTCGTATTCCGATGATACGTCGATAAAGGATTGATAGGGGGAGTTACGAGAGTACACTTTTTCATCCGGGATAAATAGTGATTTCATGAATATTATTTTTGCTATTCATATAGGCTTTTTCATGGGCCTAAAATAAAATGGGCTTAAAGTCTAAATGGGCCAATTTAGTGAATTGGATTACTAAATAGAAATGAGTCTTGACTTATAAATTGAATTGGATCTATTTGACAAAGTTTGAAACTTTATAATTTCATCCAAGCCCATTAGGCCCAAGGACAAAAGAGAGAGAAATCAAACTAATTGGACTTAGTTGAGTTTGACCAAACTTGGAGGCTAAGCTTGTTTTGCCATTGGTTGATAATACTTGACTAAAATTAATTTAGAATTAATTCATTTACTTGGTTCTAATTAATCCAATTAATTAATACTAATTAAAGGATTAATTGGGTGTTGGACACTTGCACCCAAAGGCTTAAAATGTATATTTAATATAAATGAAACACATTCTCTCTTCTTGTCTCCTTGCCATTCTGAATTCATGCTCTCCTTCTCCCATGTGATTTTGAATCAATTTCAAGTCATTTCTCTAGCAAAGAATCATCAATCCAAAGGGATTAGGATACTTAGCCATTAGAAGATTGAATCAACAAAGGAAGGTTGGCCAAAAGCTTGGATTTTTGGAGGATTTGTGGTGAAATTTTAAGAATCACATAGCTTGGAGTATTGTGAAATTTTCTACCACTAATCTTGATTATTTAGCACTAATTGCATGATCCTTGTATAAGAATCCAACAGTTTATGCTTTAAGCATGTGTAACAGATATCACAAGCTGATCCAGATGAAGCGCACTGGATTGCTGTTAAGAACATCCTAAAATACTTAAGGAGAATTAAGGATGCGTTCTTAATATATAGAGATGAGAAACTAGTTGTGAATGGTTTCATGGACACCAGCAATCCGACAGAGATGATCATCAATCTCAGTCATGATACATTTTTTTGTTTAAACAGTGGTACAATTAGCTAGAAAAGCTCCAACAAGACATTGTAGCCAACTCAACAATAAGAGTTAAGTATATAGCAGCCGCTAAAGCAGTGAAAGAGGTTGTTTGGATCCGTAAGTTCCTCAATGGACTTGGCATCATTCCTTCTATAACAGAGTCCATTGTGATAACAATGGAGCCATAGCACAAGCAAAAGAATCAAGGTCTCATTAAAGATCTAAATATGTCCTAAGATGATATCACTTAATCAAAGAGATTATTCATAAAGGTGATATCAGGATCGAGAAAGTGTTATCAGATGACAACATTACTGATCCACTAACACTATCTCAATTGAGACATGAACGACTTGTACATAAATCGGATATTAGATACATAGGTGATTAGCTCTAGGCCAGGTGGGAGATTGTTAGACTATTTGTGTCCCAAAGCATCACATTGTAAATATACTATGTACATTATATATTTTGATTTATGTAATAAAGGAAATTACATGTTCTTTCTCATTATTTGTAATTGGATTACATTTATGTATTATTTGATAAATATCCTTATGATGTATATATGAATAATTTAGATGTGAGACAGAAATCATGTTAAATAATATAATATCATTAAATCATCTCTGACCGAAGTGCTACCTAGACAGGACATCCATAGTATGGATAGACTAGTATTATAATTGTATTAGTTATAGAAGTATAATAGTATGATTATTATACATCTAAGTATTAAATACTTATACAAGTGTATAACGAAACACTGTTAGCTGTTTTGAGACAGGAACAGATTCAATTGACACGACCGATATGAAAACCTATTGTATATTACCTAAATATCTATGGGAGGTCCACTCAAGGTAGGTTTAAATGACCTTAGACCTAAGACTTACATGGCCATCTCATTTTGGGATCAGTATGCTTTAACTTTTGTTGTCTGAAATCCTAAAGGGTTTCACATACACTGATTTTTGGGCGTACTGTGAACTATTTAGGAGTAGGTGCAATGTCAAGATGGGACATATTACTTCAGGTATATGAAGATGATGTTACATTGCAATTCGACGATAATTAGTCATAGCTCAGCCGACATGCGAGAGCCTAATAAGGATTGTTCTTAGTCATGGCTCATAAATGAGAATCACGTGTAAAATGAGAATTTGAATTGTTCGTTGTTATTAAGAGAGACATGTTCCAACCCTAGACCACATACGTGACATTTGACATAGGATTGAATTACATAGAACAACGCTCGAAAAAGATTCGATAGCTTTACGTACACTTTCAAAGAATTAGGGGATATAGTACTTTGCTAAAAGCCAACCATGTCTAGTAAATTATAGTCTCATAACTTGGTGTTTGGAGATGTGGATTGTCTGTGCATGATGATTTATGGCCAACATATCTAAAAGCCTAATGGGTCGTACTCCGACAATACTTCGATGAATGATTGATGCGGGAATTATGAAAGCGTTCTTCATTCAGAATGAATAGTAACCTATTAATATTATTTTTCATATACTATTCATAAATGGGCTTAAAAGCTTAATGGGCCAATTTAGTGGATTAGATCACTAAATAGTTTTGGGCTTTGACATATAAAATGGTTTAGATTATTTAATAAGCAATTAGGCTTGGATCCAATTATTTAAGTCCAAAACCATCAAGCTCAAGGACTAAAGAGAGAAGAATCAAAGGTTATGGATTTAGTTAAGATTACCCAAAGAATATTCTAGGAATATTCACAAGCACATTCTAGGAATATGTCATTTTATTTTACTTTGTCATGAATTTTTGGAATTATCTTGGTTACGAAAATTAGATAATAAATGTTGGACATTATTATATGTATTTTGCTCACACTTAATTTTTGTATACATTAGTATATATTAAAGTTTTATAAACAAATTTAAAAAGCTTTTCTCTCTCATTTTTCCTAAGATTGCCAAATTGCTCTTTAAACATTTCCCAAAAAAATTGCTTCAAATTTCTTTAATTCTCTAGCAAGAAACAATAAATCCAAAGGGGTTTAGGAGTACCTAGCTATTAGAGGAGATAATTCAACAGAGAAGGTTGGCTAGAAGCTTGGAGAAATTGGTGGTGAATTAGGTCAAAAGACAATGTTGCACAGCTTGGAGTTATGTAAGTTGTTCTTGATCAATTATTTTGAAATTTACCCTAATTACATGATCCTAGATAAGAATGAACAATCAATACAATAAAACACGTTTATTATCAAACTGTATTTAGATTTAGTCTATAAAAGCCCATTTCACATGTTTAACCTGTTAGTAACAAAGATGTTTTAACACAATTTATTGATAATGTATTAAATTCTTATTTAATAGGTAAAGAATTATAATTAATTGACTTATTATATAATTTACTCATTATTTAAAACAGAAAGCTACGAAATAATTGAAATCTTAAAAAAATTCACTCCAATTTTTTTACTTGTGCAAATTCATTTAATTTTTCTTATAAATGTTTTGCATAGATATTAGCAAGTAATATTGGACAAATCTTTGACTATATTCTAATAGTAAGTCCAAATTTTGAACTTTGGATGAATTTAAAAATTTGTTCTTAAATAAATCTCAACATACTTTTTATTATTTTTTGATTGAATACTTGCCATACGAAAAAAAAACATCTAAGTTATATAAATAAAAGATGTATTCATTTATAAGTAAAGAAAAGAAATCCGAAGTTGTATTTTTATCATTTTCTATTTAGAGTGTAAAATTAAAATTTATATGATACACAATTATTTTATTAGAAAAGAAAAATAATTTATTAACTGGATCGAATTTGGAAACACATTAATTTAACAATTGAGTTCGATTTTAAAAAATAAACGCAATAAGCTAATTTATTGGATTTTGATTCATAAGATTTGACACGATACAAAACCCCGTTCTACACAACTCATGGGCAGGTGTAGATGGAAGTCGTTTTTATTTTTATTTTTTAATTTTAATATTAATTTAAAATTTAAATTTTTAATTATTTCATTAGAATTGATTAGTCTGTTAAAACGTCCGTTAATATTTTGAATCTCGAGTACTAAGTGTCATCTCCTCTTCGTTTAAATTTGCTTTACGTATAAGTGACAGATGTAGCAGCCCCGCCAAGAAAAGAAAGAAAATGGTGGTAAATCCTGCATCTCTCACCCGCAAATCCCCATTCGAGTACCATTTTGTGGGATTTTCTCGCAAACCCATTTCGCATTTTCTCAAAAACTTCGCCTCCCTGCTAACCCTTTTATGGGTTCTTTCAATTTTAGTCGTGGAACTGGGTTTAAGCCTTCTACGATGGGTTTTGAACGTGTTCGGTTTCATCTGCCGGGGATGGTGGAGCTGGTGGTGGTTTTGGAGGCTCTCGCGATGGAAATTCTGGCAGATGTGAAGTTGGTGGAAGTGGTGGCAGTAACTGTGTAACAGGTCCTTCCTTAATACGTATTTCACATTTTATTTATACATACTATAAGGTGAATATTTACTCTTTTTCTATCTCCTTATTGTGGTTAAAATGCTGCATGTGCGATAGTGTTTTGCCAGAACTGTATCTTATTGCAGGTATTTGGCTCTTCTTGCAAAGTATTTTGTGTCAACAAAAGCGGTGACACTCTGCTCTTTTGACTTTTATTGGGGACTTAATCTGCCAGTTGGACTTTCCTATTCAAATCCAACATAAATATGTCTCTCTCTCCCATGTTAAACATTTCACTTCATGCAATGAAATAACATGTTAATTGCATGAGTCACTTGTTCAGAGCTTAGTGTAGGCTAAGGGGGCGCCCAAAAAAAAAAATCAATATATATATAAATTAAAGCTGTAAGTATTGATCTCTCCAAGATTTGAGTTTTCATATTTGGTCCCCCAAAAAGCTATACTAAACTCCGTCACCGCATTTGTTTACATGTTGTCTTGATTAGGTAGAGTAGAATCATATATTTTCTTGGTTTTAGTATATTGGAAAGCATGTACTTGATTTAGAGTTTGATTGCATATATATCATGATGACCCTGAGTTATATTGGAAGATATGTACTTCATTGAATATATATATATATATATATATATATATATATATATGTATGTATATACATATACATATACATATACATATATGTATGTA
>JANLJB010003923.1:0-53170 GCA_026212285.1 Bursera cuneata
GGAGAATGGAAGAGGTGGGAGGTGGCTTTCGGTAAAGAAAATAAAAAAAGAAGATGGGGAAGAAGCGGAATGGGTCTGGAAGAGATGAGGAGAGGGAGATGCTGAAAAGGAGGGTAAAAATTGTATTTCGTCAATTTAAAAAAAATCTGTCATAACGGCTGTTAAGTAATTGGGGGGTAAATGTTACTTTACAAAAATATTGAAGCTAAGTGTTTTAACAAAATCTATTTGGGGGGTCAAAGTCATTTCCCCAATACTTTTGTATACTAATTTCTCCATATTTAGTTCATTTCAACTCCGATTTGTACACTATTTGTGCCAAAATAATCGTTATTTCAAACTCTATCAAATAAAAAGATAAAATAATGATAGAATCAAAAGAAAGTTGAAGAAAAATGATGAATAAAACAAATATTTGTGAGTGAACTAAAGATTTTGGATGGATTCTAAGGCATAGCATAGATTGGTCAAGATGGATGCGAAAATGGTGGGTTTCAATTTAGAATCTCACATCACCTAGTTAGAGGTGGTTGTTAGACTCTCACATAACCTAGTTAGAGGTGGTCATTAGGCTATATATGTAGACCCTCCTCCATTAGTATGAGGACTTTCAAGGGAAGCCCAAAAATGAAACTATGTGGATTCAAGTCCAAAACGGATAATATCATTACTCTGTGGAAGTGGATCATTACAAATATTATTAGAGCATAGGTTATAAATTCTATAGACTTTTGGATGATTTATACATGTAGATTTTTATGAGTAAAGTTTCATTTTATAATGTTTAGCATGTATTGTTGTGGTCAATTGAGGAGCCACTTAAGGACATGTGGGGCAATTGCCCTCACTAGATTTTGGAATTTCATTAACTCCATTGTCCACTTCAATATTTAAATATTACCCTTTAGATTCTTTATTTCTATTAAATTTACACATACTCAAAGGATATATCAAGTTTACTTTACTGCTCTGATAAAAATTCATTTTTTCTTATAAATAGACTTAACTCACCTTTTTATGTCCATTCCACTAAACTCTAAATCTTGTTTTAACCATTTGTTAAACAATTTTCTAACTCTATTTTGTAAATTTCCCAAACTCCTCCAGCAAAATAACTCTTGTTCTCAAACTTCAACCTAAAAAATCCTACTTTGAATGTTTTTATTATTGATCAAAATTTGTCCCTACTTATTCAATATTCTGGCTACGACACTGGTTGTTACCCAAACACAGAATTTGTAATATGGTTGGGAGCATCTTCTGTTTGGAAGTAGAATATTAGCCTTGACATGAAGTAGTAGTAAATTCTTGTAATCTTATCTTGTACTTAGAAATTTAAGCCTCATATTGAGTTTTATTGAATATCATTTGACTCTTTCTCCTAAGCTATCTAGAATTCATGATATCCTTTATATTTATATGCTCCGTAAGTATGAAATCCATAACTTTCATTATGGTCTTGCATAATAGAAGTGACATGGGAATGTGAGGCGCATGTGCAATGTTTATTATTGTTCTCATTTCTATTAACTTTGTGAATTTTGAGGACAAAATTATTATAAGGGGGGTCGATTATAATACCACAAACCTAACCATTTAGAATATTCGTGAGCGGATCAAGGATTTTGGATGGACATACATTCTTCTACGATTTTTGGATATTGGTTTATTCATCATTTTCTTTCATTTGCTTTTGATTCTATTATTTAAGATTTTTAAATAACGATCATTCTAGCGGTGTGCAAAACAAAGTTAAAATGAGTGAAATAGGGAGAAATTAGTATGCATGGGTATTTTGGTAATTTAACCAGCTTCCAATACCTATATTAAACCCCAATCGGACAGATTTCCCAATTATCCCATTTGATTGTCGCTCATCACTCTTACAACCTATTCCAATCAATTTTTGGTTAGTTACCAGTCATGTAATATATTGTTTTGAAGCTTGTTTCGCCCTCTTTCTTCTCATACCAAAATCAGCATCTAAAACCACAAGGATTGTACATATCAAGAGCAAAGAAGTCAACAACTTCCTATGCGTTTTTCAGCCAACTTTGGCCACCTCATTGCTGGCTACCACACAAAACCTCTTCCTCTCATCATCCACTACAAGACTTATACCTTCAATCATCAAAACATAGCTTTGTTTGAAAATTGCCATGTCAAACTTGTTGGTGCTTAATAGAGCTTCCATCGGCCCCTGCATTCCGGGAAGGATTTTCAGCCATCAAATGATTCTTAGAGCTTCTATTAACCTAAGGATAACTTGGAAATCAGTAAATAGATTATTATCCATAGTTGCAGAATTTTAACAAGTTTTAATTATTTATTTTCACATACTTAAGTTATAAGTTTGGATGTTTTATGTGATAAATGTTTTTATCAGATTTTGCACAATGAAAAAGTAACGAGTTAGTTTTTAATGAGACTCATTTTGGTTATCACTTTCTTTTTGAATAACCATGTCTTAGGAATAGTGACAGTTAGAGCGAGTCATGTCATTTTGTTTTCCTTATGTCGATATACATCAAGATTCCTCGTTAAGCTATAAAACTTAAAATTGGCTTATTGAATTGGTCAATGCACCATCTCAAGTTCGGCATCGGCATATTTATCTTAGGACATGGGTTTAGAGTTTGTAGCAACACCCCTAGTGATAAGAAGGCATGTTGTATCTTTCACTCAATGTGGCAGTCTGATCCATGTCTCGTGGCTGTTTTATTAGACTCATGCAATAGGGACAAGATGATTTATTTGAATTGTAGTCTTTCTTGCTATTCTTATTCCTTTTCTTTCTTCATCACGAGACAGTCATTAACAAACTTCCGATTCTAATGTTGCTTCCAGGCAAATGAAATGCCACATCACAAGGCAAATTTAAATGGGTATCTCTCTTACCATACTGGTCAAAGTCTTGAGAAGATAAACGAGGACACTGACCGTGATTTCTTCATGAGTTCAAAAGAAGCCAAAGATTATGGGCTTATAGATGGAGTCATTATGAACCCTCACAAGGCTCTCCAGCCTCTATCAACTGCTGCAGATCAGTGATAAAGTATCTTAGAGTTTTTTAAACTTACACATCTAGTTGTAGCTTTTCCTATTTCATTGACACGCTGAAAGGTAAACCCATACTGCTATCTTCATGTAGAAATAGTAATCAATACATTTTTGAAACAGTAGGAAATACATACAGCGAGTTAAATTATGTTGGAGATTTACCATGGGGAACAAATCAGTTTTTTCTCATTACAAACCATTTTGATGATTGACAAACCATAATGAATAAAATAATGATATTGCTCTGTTAATTTTCTACCCTAAATTAGTGAAAGCTTCCTCTGGTATGATTCTCTTATTGACCTTGTCATCTGTTTCCATGGAAAGTAACCTTCCATCAACTTCACTTGTTCAGAAAGTTGTTATCAATATTGACCTACATACAGTAATTAAAATTGGCTATGTAAGACAGAACCATGTGCAGTAGCCAGCCTAATAAGAATCATTTGTGCTTCTTTGGGGATTAAATCGGCATGTCGTGATTTGCCAATGACCTGGAGGTTAAGCGTTCACACTCAATGTAGGACATGTTTCAAGTTCTGGTTTTGAACCAACTACAGCATAAAGAGAGGTTAGAACAGGATAATTAGCCTAGGTGGGTGGTTCTGTATAGCACTCCTACATAGAACCAGAAAGTTCTGATGTGACCTGAGCTAAACGATGTAGGCTTCTGATTAAGTGTTATGCCACTGAAGCTAGGCAGAATTCCAATTGTATCTCAAATGAAATCACTAGTTGGGAGAAAACTTTCGGGATCTCCATAAATTGAAGCTTTTGAATATTAATGCTTGTAGAGTAAAAGAAAGGTCAACAAAAGCATGATGTGATTGTTTTATGAGTTAGCTCATTGAAGATTGAAAATCCCAACCTTGCTAGAGACATTGAATTGCACTCCAGACATGTCACAGCACCTACAGTTTACGCCAACGCACAAGGAAGGTGCTGCAGGCATCATCAACCAGACCTGACTTACCATCACCTGCTTAAAGACCAGTCTTTTCTCCCATTAATATTATAGATGTCCCATTTCCGTGTCTTTATCTGCCAATTCAATTGCTTGACAGCTTCTTCTACCAATTCACCAAATACTTAAGCAAGAATTCAAACTAAAAACCAAATACTTAAAGCAAGAATTCAAACTAAAGACTGTTCAAGATTGATTTTTTTTCTATCTATAAGTGTTTTCGTCACTGCTTTGATAACTTATAATCGAAATACTAAAAGAATTAGTATTTATTAAAATCAATATTACGAGAACTTTTTTATTGAAAATTGTAAAAATGATCTAAATGAAAGGGATGCATTGAAGTATTAAAAATTTAAATCTAGTATCCCAATATTTAACAAGATTTTTTAACAATTGATAAATTTTTTGGACATGTCGATTAAACGTTAAAGACAGAAAAAAAAAATATTACAAATATCAACATTAAAGATTAACAATAAAAAAATTATACAAAATTATAATATCTAAATTTTTAATATTTGAATTATTTGTTTCATTCACATTTAAGATGTGTGTAATGTTTCATTCACATTATCTCCTATTTATTCATTTAAAAGATAATCATTTATTAATATAATAGAAAAAATATGATAATATTTTATCAAATCAAAATACAATTATTGTGTTATCGATTTTATAAAATATTTTTCATGTGTTATTCGTTTATGTGGTATGAGATAATGAAAGGGGTAGTATATTAAAGTATTGTGGAGCAGGCCAAGGCAAAGCAAAGAAACCCCACAAAGTCAGTGAATAGTCTTATCAGTATGATGTTCATGTTCGTCCTTGGTGACCAATTTGTCTCGATTGCTAGCCTCTAGCTTTCTCTGAACGTCCTTCCCTTCAATGCTATTGTGTTTTTATGGCCTCAATAGGCACTTCTCTCTTCGAACGAACATGTGGTGGGGCCTATTTCCAGGTTCTTATACTTCGTGTTATCCACTCACCATGTCCTTAGAGTGTACAGCGAAAGTGCCCAGATTCATTTTCTTTCATATCAACGTTTTGACTAAATCCCCCGTTATCAAAAGGAAAAGAAAGAATAATGTTTTAAGTCTTTTAATTACTTCCACAAAAGCAATAATGCTTCAGCCACTATCCAGAGGCCGCGCAGCTTCCCAAGACTCCATTGAATTTGATTCCAAGGAGCAACAACGTTTTCTTAAAAAAGTTGTCTGTTTAGTGTTTAATGTACTTTTCAGTTTTCACCAATCCGATGAAGAATCCTAGATATCAAGTTGCAGCAGGAGCCTGAAGAGCTAGTATTGGCTGCGGTTAAAGCTAATATATTGTTTCCTTCAAAATAATAATTTCTCCTTTTGTTCAACAAAAGTTTTTATTTATTTATTTTTATAAGTGCCTTGGGCTTGTCCTCACCACCCAACTTCGGTTTTGAACTTCACAATGACAATTGTTAACACCTATCTAAGAAATTTGTTGTTTAGGATTTGCGTAGTAACATTAACATGTATTGTTAAGTGTAAGAGCTCCAACCCAGGGACAAAAAGGGGTTTTTTGAGAAAATTAATGCAAGAATAAAGATGGATTAATATATGTCTGAAAAATGCAAATGCAATCACAAAGGTATCTGCACATACCTTCTCCATTAAGATACCAGAATGGTCCATCCTTTCATTAGCATCCAAATACCAGAGGGTGAATCAAAATGAAATGCCCATTACACATTGCTCATCAAAAGAGGAGGGAAAAAGGACGCAAACATCCATTCAACCGCATATATTACGACTATACTCATCTATAAATGTCCTACCTCCTTTGTTTCTTCAAAAGCGAAGCAGCACGCAGAAACATCTGATCAACTTCATCATAATTTGGTGAACTTACATCTTTCTCTAATGATTTCGCATTTCTTGAGTTCACAGATATTTGCCGCAGGTGTTCCTCAAAATCTTCAGGTTCTTCATCATTTTCTGATGGAAATTTGTCAAATTCATCCAAATAAAGTGGTCTTTGTTCCTTCTCCTCAGTCTCTGTGTCAGAGTCGGTCTCAAAAACATCCGAAAAATCTTCAGAATCTGATGCCATATATGGATCCACTGCAGCATCATCTTCCGAAGATTCCTTCAAACTTGGATTGCCTCCCAAATCTACATTTTCTATCTCCGTGTTTGGAATATCTGCTATGACATCAATTCCCTTTTCAGCTCTTCTTTCAGCCTGAGCTTGAAGCAACTCAAGGTCCTCTTGTAGTTTTGGAATGTGTTTCCTAACAGCACGTAGGCCATCCCTATATTTGGATTTATCCAAAGCCTGTGAGAGAGAAATAAAAAAGGAATGTGATGAAATCCTAAAATTGGATCCAATGCATTTACATGTATGTGTATGTGTATGCGTGCATAAATTTATCCAATAAAGCATGCTGGCACACATTTGAGTTAAATGACCAATTTCCATTCTCCAAAGTTCTACATTGAATTAGAGCATAGATAAGAATCTTCATTCTTCAAAATGCTGTGACAAACAAAATAGGCTTTGTTTCATTCTCCCCAAATGTTCATACATATAAGATTATCACTATCAAAATTTAATGTCCCCAATTCGCATCCTTATTCATATTGATAAGTGACTACATAGAAAGTGGAACAAGGAAGAAAAATGAAAACCTTCTTTCTAGAGAGGGTGACCCTTGGTGACATAATTTCAGTTGGGGGTTGTGAATAGTTCTTTCCTCGGTACATAATTATTGTATTTTCTTCGTGAATATCAAGAACAATTCCTCCAGTCAATCTTGCCAGCTCAGCAGCTATCTCCTTAACCTCATCTGCTGAGAATGTCTTTACCACCACCTTCAGAGTCTGATGTTTCTTCCAGTGCAGGTGCATGTTCAGAATTACACCCTGGTATATTCCCCGTCTTCCAACTGGAACATAATTCTTGCACTTGAGGCCCATCTTCAGATAGAAGAAGTGCTCTTCTGGTGTTAATACCTCTGGATCATGGGTTGCATCTGAAGATTCCTTGGGTTCAACCTTTTTCAATGCTTCAACAAGTCTTTCCTCTTTCTTTCGAGCCTAGGGKAAAGAAGCAAAAAGAAAAATCAAGAATGGAAGCTAGACAATAAGACTATATAATAACAGAAGTTCAATCAATTGGAAAATTTATCAATTACATCAAAAAAAAAGGGGGGGAAAAGGAAATGGGTCAAATTCAATCTGCTGCAACAGGATACATCTAAACATACAAGCCTGAAGGTTTACACTAAATGTTTATTACTGATTGATGCAACTCAAAGTTAATTGATATCAACTCAAATTGAAGCTCACCTTTCTCAATTTGTACAGAATTTTCTCTTCAGCTGTCATCCTTTCATACTCTTTCTTCTTCTTCCACCTAAAGAACTTTAACCACCTTACAACTGCTCTTTTTCCTTTCAGCTTTTTCCTCTTCACTTTAGCATCACATGCGGCATTAACAGTTGTGCCTTCTCCAGAACAATTTGGTGGCTCCACAATTTTGTCAATGGTGTTTAGAATCGAAGCTGAATGGATCCATAGACGTCCCTCAAATGACAATCTTTTTAAATTGTTAGGTGGTGCAAAAGAAGGTTCCTGACCAAAGGCCTTGCACATAACATCACCCAAGCTACTGCAACGTGAGCTAGGCTTAAAGCAAATGCTTTTCCAATAAAATATTGGTCTAAATATGGATTGAACTTAACCAGGAAAGGCAGAAGTGTTATATTGACTCCTCATTTGAAAAACTGACAAAAGTTTAATTACTTCTTGCTCAATTCAAAAGCCTCTTGTATTAGATGGGGGAAGAAATTCATAACTACCATTTCATTAACCATGTACGATAGCACTAAATTTCATCAAGACCTCCCAAAAAAAAAAAAAAAAAGACGAAAAAATCTTTTCAGAAAAAGAAATGAATAATGCTGCTTTAAACATGTTCTCACATATGAAACATGGTAAATAAGTGAGGTAAACAAATGCATGCTTATGTTGAGCATTTTGCTATTACAAGAGACTTTTATCTCCACAAGAACTCAGAATTTCTTCTTTACCAATTCAAACCCAGGAACCCTAACGGAAGAATTTACCCAGAAAATGAATGTAAAATCATAAACCGACAATCCAAACATAAGAAAAACATTACACCTTGAATTCTTCCTTGAATCCAGCACCTTCTGCTCACATTCTCAAAATTTCTAAAATCCCCCAAAAAAGTTGCAGAAGTTGCTTCAAACCACATCAATCTCAAAGGAGTCGAAATGCATAGCCAAAGTAGCTTAACTGGCCAAAAGCCACGCACTTTTGTTATAATAAACCTATGTTACACAAATTCATTTGATCCAACCATCCAAGAAGAGCATATTTGCGTAGTGTCACTTCAGATGGAAATACCCAAATTTTGTGTTATGTTACTGAAATTTCTAGCTTAAACTGAATGCAAAACAAGTCCAGAAAACAATTAAAAAAAGTTGTATAAAGAGTGAGAAAGAGGGATAATACCTGGTTCTGCGAAGTGGGTACTTCGTAAGAATGGAAGTGGAGGAGTTTGAGAAGAGAAGCTTGAGCTTTTGAGAATCAAGGAGAGCCCGTGAAGCTGAAACCCTTGCCGCCATTTTCTTCTCTTCTCCTCTATGTCAGTCCTCGGGGGAATCCTCAAATCCGTTGAGTTGAGCCGGTCTCCGTTTGGCCAGCCCGGTCTGGCTCTGTTTACTGAACCGTTTTTACATGAGATCGGCTTCAAGCCTTGGCCTTCCCCTTAGATCTTAATTAGGAAATAGGAAGATCAACTCCAACTAATTGGGAAAAATATAAATGAATAATCATTATTTAATTTTATACACTTTTTTACGGTCTTTAATTTAATATAATCTATTGATGAATAAAAAATAAAAATTAAAAAGATAATTTTTTATATTAATTCAATAACTCTTTCCACTGTCAGATTATAAAAATAAATAAATATAAAAAACACGTAAAATTAAGTAAAAATATTATCTCATAATAACTTGATTCATATATAATTTTTCAATAAAGTTATAACTTTATGAAATTAGATTTTAGAGGGATAAGAAAATAAAAAATTAAAAAAATATTTAAAATTAAAATTAAAAAAACTTCTTGATATAATTGGTAKTAGGAGAGACCTCCAATATTATTTTTATTGGAACAACTAAACTCTTAAATTATGATTGAAAAATTATAAAACAATAATAAATTTTTGACTTTTTTTAAATAATTTTTTTCAAAATTTAGATATTTTAGTCAATTTTTTATTTAATATACTAGTTACATTAATTTTTCAAATATAGACTTAAGATATTACTCAACATGTATTTAATTGTACCCGTAACCTAACTCCTTATTAAATGTGTCTAACATTATTAGACAACTATCATACATTTTTTAGATGTTGAATAACTCAACAAAGAGATATATTTTATGACAAAAGAAAGGGTTTATTTCTAAAAACAATCTCCCAATTTTTTTTTATTATTATTTATTTAAGACACAAGAGTTGGAATCCCATGAATTGAGAAGCCTAAATTTAANCCTAAATTTAATAATATTTAGCATTATCTCATGTTAACATTGAGTTACGGTGAGATGAGATCAGACGATACAGTACAAGAGAGAAAATTGGACGGTTGGTAGACTGAAAGGGAGCGGCCAATGAGAAAACGAAAGGTGGTTGAAAGCGATGTCTCAGTTAAAGTTTGCACAGATAGAGACGGTACAAGAACTTGACTGACTGTATATATAACTAGAAACGCGGGGGCTACGAACAGGAAGGAATGGATACACCAACAAACCTCCTTAACAAAACAGTTAGTGCTTACACAAAACTTATCAGAAAACTAAAAAATGAATGGGATGAATCCTCACTGTTACTGTTGCGGAGCGTGTGAGAACGTGCGTTGAGTGAGGCCAAAGCCAACACAACACAACAAAACATTCTATCTCTCTCTCTCTCTTACCAGCTCTCCTTCTTGGAAAAGAAAGTAAAGTCTGGTCTTTTTCAAGCTAAACTTCCAACTTCAATGTGAAAGCTACTTTTCTATCTCTCTCTCTCTTACTCGGGTGCTCTTTGAAGCCTTTACCCAACTAGGTATTCTTCCCCTCCCCCCGCTATCCCACTCTCTCTTCTATCTTTTTTTTTTTTTTTTTTTTTTTCTCTCTTTCAGGGTTGTTTGTATCATCCTCTAATGGCTGCTTTATATATAGNTTTTTTTTTTTTTTTTTTTTTTTTTTTTCTCTCTTTCAGGGTTGTTTGTATCATCCTCTAATGGCTGCTTTATATATAGCTTTTTTTTTTTTTTTTTGTAATCATTTACTGATGAGCTGCGGTTGTAGACTCTTTGAATAAGCTTTGATTTTGATCAAGGAGTTTAGTTTGATCAACAACTAGGAGAGTTACAGTTGTAGTAGCTCTTTGTGGATACTGAAAATACTGGATGTTCACGCTCTCATGTACTTTACATATATAGATCTTCCAAACAAGTTTTTACTCGAGTTAGCTAGGACTGATGATAAGCTTGCTCTGATGGGTCGTCTTGGGTTCATCATTTGTTAGATACTGTCAAACATATGTAATATTAATGATTTTTGTCTTTTTTTTTTTCAATGGTTTACCCAGGTACATTTATAGATCTTGACAAGAAGGTGAATTCGGTCATTTGACGATCAGTACAACTGAGCTGAACAGTTGTTGTAGGTTTTTTTATGTAATATTTGTGAACCATTGTCATGGAAGACTTGTGTAGACTTGATCCTACCATATCATCATCATGCTCAGATGATACGTTGCAAGTTGGTGTTGGAAGTTTCGCTCTTGGAAACTACACTGCTGCTACTACTACGACTTCATCTACTAGTGAATTTCACAGGCCAGTTGTTGCTTCCATGCTTCGATTTGATACTGAGGCCTCTAATGGATCAGATATGTCCGATCTGATCAAGGCTCAGATCGCCACTCACCCTCGTTATCCAAATTTACTCTCTGCATATATAGAATGCCAAAAGGTGATTGTGACCCTAGCTAGCTATCTACCTAATTATTACCATAATGATATGCAACTTTTGATTTTCCTTATTTTGGTTAATGCTTTTACTGCCTTTCTAATAAATGTATTTTGCTTGGATTATCTACTCATATAGTAACAACTAGAAAAGCACACTAGCTAGCTACTTCACGCTCTTCAAAGGTTTCTCAATTTATACATCTATCAAAGAGTTTATGGTTACCTTTTTATTTATTTTGTGCTCATAAAGATTGGTGCTCCACCGGAAATGGCCTCTCTTCTTGAAGAAATCAGTCGGGAGAATTATACTAAAAGAAGTTGTAGTGAGATAGGAGCTGATCCAGAGCTCGACGACTTCATGGTACTTCCTTTCAGTTATACAATTTAGCATCTATCTATACATGATACATAAAAGTTTCGTTTGTTTCCCGAGAAAGTTAAAGAATAAATGACTTATAATCTTTAACTCTACTCTTACTCCAAACCCAGTTCAGTAATAAAAATGGTAACTTAATTAAGATATCTTTCATAATCCATTTCTTGGTGGGTTTATTCTAGGCATAAATTAAAAGTTATAATTTTTTTTTTTGGGTGTTTTTCAGGACTCGTACTGTGAGGTACTTCTTAGATATAAGGAGGAGCTATCAAGGCCATTCGATGAAGCAACTACCTTCTTTAGCAACATGGAATCACAACTATGTATTCTTTGTAAAGGAGCACTGACAAGAACCTCAGATTATCGCTCTGGTAAAGTTCTTAATTTCAGTGTCTTTTTTTAAAAAAAAAAAGAAAAAGAAAAAGAAAACTGTATGCTGATATTATTTGCTCTTTGTACTATCTAGCTATGTGGTTAAAAGGTAACGAGAGAACTCGAACTTAATCAAACTTGTGCTACTGTGCATGTTAAAAGAAATAGTTGTAGCTTGTGATTGAGTAGAAATGTTTAAGGCCATTAATAAGAGTCGGTGGATTGGATTGATTTGGAATCGTACTATGCATAGATTTTTTGTTCTCCCCGAACTGTTCTCTTATCAATATGGTTGATGAAATTGACATGAAGTATATTAAATTGTAGTAACACGTCAGATTAATGGTTTATGAAATAATGCACGAGGAGTGATTTGCGGCTTGTATCTTTGCACGATTATGCTCTTCGATTATCTTATTTATATGTTTGTGTCGTTAATTAGAAGTTCATGCTTAAGATTCTCCCTACACAATTGATAATATTTGACCAATATGAAAGGTTGATGAAATGAAATCGAAATCTACTTCTACTTCTACTTCTAGCCCAAGGACTGCCGTTCCCTTCTTGAAAGCCTGCTGCTATTTGACTTTTGAGTCTTCACTCCATCTTACTACTTTTTAAACATTTTCTATTAAGTACTCCTTATAAAAAATTACGTTCTTTAATATTAAAAAACACTTGGTTTTATATATTCTAATGGTACCCATTTTGGGTTCTTTTGACATTTTCAAAACCCTAATCAAAACTTGCTTTATATTGGTAGCTAGTAGCCTAATTAAGTAATGCCCATCTAACATCATATATAATCTTAATTAAATTGAAATCAGTCAATAAGGATAGAGTTGTTGGTCCCTGACCCGCTCTTAATTACAACAATGCTCTTAATTACAACAATGTTTTACTCGATCCTTTCTTTGGTGAACAAAAGGAGTGAGGAAGCAATGAGCTTCTCTTAGGCTAGTTAATTAGTCAGATCAGTGTCTTCTCTTTTGTTTTCTTCATTTCTCTTTTGGCCTTAACTTTAATTTGTAGAACCATTTCTAGAAATGCTCCTGGATGCATTAATTATTTATTTATTTTTCTTGATAAATTCAAAAAAAAAAAAAGAGTCCATAAGAAGATTAATAGCTATAAATTTTTATGTGAATTTTTAAATGAAAATATTCTTATTATTAAAACATTCAAACTCAAAGTGGATATGAAATAAGACTGTTCTTGGTAAACTTAACTTGGAATGGGGAGGGTTCAAGGAGAAAATGAAATTAACTGATGCTAAATTAGCAAAAGTCTTAATCAATCACCATTTAATAATTTAACTGTAATAATTGTTAGTTATCTACTAATTTAATAATTTAATTGTATCATAATATAGGTTCTATTTTTTTTTTTTTTTTTTACCTTAACCCTAACGTGACTTTTTTTTTTCCTTAAAAAAAATAATTTCATTTTCTCTTAACNTTTTTTTTTTTTTTTTTTTTTTTTTTTTTTACCTTAACCCTAACGTGACTTTTTTTTTTCCTTAAAAAAAATAATTTCATTTTCTCTTAACATGAAAATCAGCAGGATAAAGTTTATGAAATATTCAAGTATCAGATGATGTGATATAATGTAAAATTAAATTACAATATTTGCGTTATCTTTTTATTTATTTATAAATATATAGGTTTTTCAGTCCTGGATTTGATTTAGTTGCTCACATCTCCAGTTCTACCCTACTATGTTGCTGCAATTAGTTTCAGTGGCCTTCGGGGAACTAATATTTTGCATGTCAAAGAGATGTAAATTACGGAAATAAAAATGCATGCCAACATAACACTTGCATAAGCTCATATCTGAAGTTCTTAATTTCCAGATGTTATTATTTTACTTGATCTCCTAAGAAATGAAGGATTTAGACCCTTTCCCGAGGTGACGATTATGAAATATTGGTCGAGTGTCAAAGGTACTGCAAAACAACAAAAGGGTTCAGTTTAATATGCTGCTTGTGAAAAATTTTATCTTTTTCTTCTTTCAACAATATTAATTGCAGTTGTGCTATATACTTGTGCGCTGGAAATTAAACTGATCATTTGGATTTAAGTGTGACACTTTTTTTTTTTTAATTCTAATATAGCCTTAAATATTTTTCAAGATGAAGCAGCTGCAACTTCAGAGGAGGAACTAAGCTATGGGGAGGGGGAAGCAGCTGAACGTCAAGAATCTCTGCAGGATGTTAAAGGGATTCTGATGCGCAAGTACAGTGGCTATCTTAGCAGTTTGAGAAAGGAATTCTTGAAGAAAAGAAAGAAGGGCAAGCTACCAAGGGATGCGAGGACGGCCCTGATGGACTGGTGGAACACCCATTGCAGATGGCCTTATCCAACGGTAATTATGTTACCATTTTTTTTGTTGCCAATTTCCATCTTGTTTTATTTGCTTCAAATTCGTTGGAAACTTGGAAAGGAAAAATTGGAAAAAAAAATACAGAAATTTAACTCCGATCAATCCATTTTATGCATAAACTGGCTAAGAGTGGGAAGAAAATTAGATACACAGATTATATAAAGCCAAACATGAAGTATCCAAAGTCAGATACATCAAAGAATCTGATTATCGAAGAGTGAGTAACCGGAAAAAGTCACTAAGAAGAACAATGTTATCCTAAAAAATTAGAGATTAAATCGTTTTCTGTGTGATGATGGCACTGAAAAAGATCTTATTTTGATTTTCTTCTTTCTGCAAATGCATCTTGTGTTGTCATTCCTTTATTTTCTTTTTAAGTTATTAATCTATTTCTAGCGAGCTTTCAACAGCCTTATGTGAGTTGAAGTCAAACAACGAGGAAAACAGTTAACATTGGGCAATAATACACAAATTAGTTCATTGACCATAGCTGACAAACGCTATATTACTTTCCAGCTTTAGCAGATAGTAAGATCATGGTCAGTTTTGTGCAAGACTGAAGGTTCATTTTGGACATATAAATTGGCGAAGTTCTGAAGATATCACTTGTAATATCTATAAGTTCATGACAGGAAAAGATGAAATGATATGTATTGCATAGCTATGTGCATTTTTGCATTTGAAATGCACATTAAGTTAGCCTGTAATAAGTTTGCTTGAACTTTAATTGCTTCTTTTGCTCTTCCCAAAAGTCAGTATCATATAAAATGTATTAGCTGGAAATGATCTACAGTGTTTATCCAGAGATTCTGAAAAGAATGAATGATTGTGCAGGAAGATGAGAAAGTGAAACTGGCAGAAGTAACTGGACTAGACCAAAAGCAAATAAACAACTGGTTTATCAATCAGAGGAAGCGGCACTGGAAACCATCTGAAGATATGAGATATGCTCTCATGGATGGGGTCAGTGGCAACATTAATGGAGAGCCCGTGTACTTCAAGAGTGGAGATGGACATCACATTTGAAACATCTTGGTCACAATTCATGGATCCTTGCTTCAATTTTTTTTACTAACACACATATGTAAAGTTTGTTTTTCCTAATTTGATTTGGTTCTATATGTTCACAGTTTACGTAACTGTTCTCATTCTCGATTTAAAACAATATAACCAAGTCTGTTTGTCGTGTGTGGTTTGTATTTTAATTAATTTTATCAAGTATCAAGAATGTAATTTGTCTATCGATCAAGCAAACAATGATTACCCTCTGGACAATATACTTCACCAAAACTGTTGTTTGCTTTGGTGTAGATCTCACGATGTGATATGCTCGGTGATCTTGGATTGAAAAGCAGCAGCCTTTTTGTTTTGAAATTTGGTATAGATATCTAGCTTTAGGCAACTTTAATTTCCACCAGTCCATTGTTATTGCGGTCTTCATAATTCACAATAAGCTTCTGAAATGCCTAGCTAGTTATGTAAGTTAAAGATCCAACGTTTTATCCATTGTGTTCTTTGATGAATTAGTAATAAAATGCATGTAAGAAGGATAAGGGCAAGTCTTTTGAGGTACAGCTGTCAAAGGGGAATCACTTCATAAGTGTCATCTAAAAGCGCGCAACAAGTCCTTCCCAAGTCTTGATTAGGATTTTTAACATGTATGATCCCATCTCCCTTTTGTATACCAAACGACATCACGTTCAAAGGCGTTAATAGGAACGACCTATCCTTTGTGTTCGTGCACAGAAGAAGACGGGTCATACATCCATGTTGCGGAAGGAGTTGATTTGTTGCTCAGAATGAATCACCGTATGTATAGATTAATAATGTATATACCATAATACAACCTCTCTTATATACTACATATACTGTATGAATTGTGCGATACGTACTTGTCATATTCTCTATTCAACTTGTTTTCATTTATTAGTACTTTTTATTTCAGAAATTGATTAGTTTGTATGAATGAGATCGATTTTTGGTTTCGTAATTGCATTTCCGGATGTGGGCTTCAAATATTGGCGACATGAGATATGTTTTTTGGGCTTGTCACTTGATGCTACAGCAGCTCTCGATGAAAGCTGCAGTGTTGACAGGCTGACGATGGTGCAACGCTACAATTCAATGGCATGCAATCCGTGGCTTTATCAGGAAATCTATTGCAAAAAGTTATTCTTGTAAATAATGTAGAGTCGTTGCAAAAGGAGACCAAGAATGCAGGCTGAATTGATTACAAATTCTATAACAAACGAAGCAATTGGGCTTTATACTGTATATATATAGAGTTTGGAAATTATTATATGTGGGAAGTGGGGCTGGTGCAAGCAACTGCGTTATGATATGAATGGAGTTCTATACTGTATTTATTTTTTGTATAGCTAATAAAAGTGCCTGCACTCTGCTACTTCAAAATTTCAATTGTATGCAGTCTTTACTACATTAACAATATAACCAATCAAACTTTGCAAATAACGTTTCCGGGCACCATTCACAGTGCAGAAAATTTATGGGAAGGTTTGGTCATGAAGTGAACGAACAATTAGTCCCAGCATCATCATGTTTTCAGAACAAATATAAATTAAGTTTTTATTCATATATTCATTTAATATTATTATAATATATAGATATATATTTTTAAATTAAATATTAATTGGTTTTTGAATAAATATTTATACAATATGATATTATTAAAAAAGTATACTTATCGTGTACATTTGTTATGTTTATTTTAATTAAAATTATCTTAACGAATGATTTATCATATAACTCAATTAATAACGTGACGTTCTATATGATATAATGTTACATACAAATGACTCATCAAATCACTCAATCAATGATGTAACGTTTTAGATGATATAACGATATACGTGAATTGTGATCATCACAAACTCAATGAGATATTTTTAAAAACCAAAATAGACGGTACTTCTTTTCTTGGACTATTACTTAAACTATTACGGCCAGGCTAACCAACTTTTGAAGAAGAAGGTTAGCAAATAAAACATCATTTGTCAAGTTAGTGCTAAGAAAATATATGCTAGAAGAAATGCTTGACAAGTAACCAATTTGTGAGGATTTTAGAGGAGCTAAAGTGGTTTCTAATGAGCCTGACATACTAGCTCAGAAAAGAATGGACATTTTAAGAATCTCATACGTAATTGGAACAGATAACTTCAGCACAAATTGCAGGTTACCTATTCCTTCTCATATATTTATGTGACAAGGAGCCTCTAAGGATAAATAGAGGACAAAGTAGTGACCGCCATCCGTCTCCTTGAACTAACAACAGGTCGACACAATGACTCTCTAGAATTATAGAGTTTCTATTAGACAAGTCATCACCAGCACATTAGTAAGCTGATAAAGATAGCAAAGATGCTCTAGATAATGGCCTACCTTGCAATTTGTACTGATTGACAAAGCATAATTGCTGATTGTAGAACCCAACAAAAAAGAAGGTCTCCCCACTTGAATTTTTCATGATCTCCTCTGCTTCCCCTTAATCACTTCACTCACAATGTTATCCTAACAAGATAAGCACCATTTGTATACACAAAATAAAACAAATAATAAGAAGAAGAAGAAGATAAAAGGCATGATAGCAGCAAATTAATTCCAAGCACACACATGTCAGCATATGGTTAGCAAAGTGTAAATAGTAGACCGTCTTTTTCTTAACTTGATTTGGTTTAAAATTTCCCAAGTCAATATATAGTTCGTGCAAGGTATCACTTTAATACATTCTGTTGCAGTACTTGTGTAAAAGGCCATGTGTATATAATGGTTACAATCATTTTACTTTCACGCCAAGAAATTTATCAGAAAAAAAAAAAAACAAAGAGTAAGCAGCTAGGTGATGGAATTTGAAGCAACATTCATGATTACATAGGCATAGTTGCGTGCAAATTCTCATTTACTTTGTGTGTCAATCGAAAAACACTTTGATCGAAGAAAAAAAAGGTTGAACAAGATATTATCAAATCGTAGTATTTATTGGATCATAGGAATCATCAAAGACAAAGTGGTAACATACTACAAGTTGATAAGATGTTAGAAAATACATGAAACATATTAGAAAGAAAGCAATTATTGGATCCAATTGCATGAAAAAAGGACAGATGGTAACCATGGAGAGAGGGAAACTTATGAGAGTTGCTCCTCAATGGCCAATTCATCAATCATGTTTCCATGGTTGAGGGGATTGAAGGCTTCTATCTCAGAACATTTGTTAGGCAGGATAATGGGGCTGAGGACTTGATGCTCAAGTGATGAGCGTGTAGGCATTGGATATTTACGCGCAATTACAACTGAATTTATGACTTCATCCGTGGGATGAAAAACAGATAGAACCTCGAAGCCTGGAAGATCACAAGGATCAATGACCGGATAGAGAAAAGCACGAGCACCGTGAGCACTTCTCAGCATCAATAGAGCACCAGGAGCCATATACTTGGCCAAATGATCAACGACCTGAAGCTTTTCCTCCTTGTCCATGCCCACTAGGGCTGCCAAGAAAACAACTTCATAGTCTTTTAAGGCAGTTGAAACATTCATAATATCGGTTGTGTGGAAAATCATTCGTTTTGATAAGTCAGGATGGGATGAAACCAAGCGAAGAGCCTTGGAATTGGCTGAAGGTTTAATATCATAGTTGTGGAAAGAGGTTGTGGTAAGATGGTTAGAGGCCAACACAATTGAAGTCAAGGGGAGGGGACCTGAGCCAACAAAGGCAACTTTGCTAGGGACAATATGGGAACAGTGTTGGCTAAGAAGGGTGAATTCAAGGTGGCTAAGCTTGAGATAGTTTGAATAGTAAGGGAAGATATTAAGATGGTCAAGAGGGTTCTCATAGGATCCTAAGATCGCAGAGTAGTGACTCTCTAACAGCCCCTCGGCTTCTCCACAGAGTATAATAAGCTTAGACCTCATTTCTTGAACCCTTTTGCAAAGCTTGGTAACATCAATAGGGTTTGGTGGCATGCATGTGGCAACAAGTTGTGTGAACAGCATGTTGACATCTTTGCAGGGTTTGAGACTCTCAAGGCTTGCGATTTGCTCATACAACGCACAGACCTTTTGAACCAAAACATCATCCTGGCAACCCATGTCGACACTATGAGGATATGATGGGAGGACTCTTCAAAGCCAAACTTACAGAACCCTTACAAAGCTATTGAAAAACACACAAGCTAGCGCTTTCAGGGCTTGGGACAACTTCTAGCCATTCGATGGGGTTATTATTTATGGGCATCTGCAGGGTCCACCGCACAGAAGATTGGCCCCTTTTTTTTTTTGGCATTATTAATAGTAAGTAGACGACCTTTTGTTTTTTTATTACATGATTACTGTGCCGTGACTTAATTGCTAGCTTTAATTCGTATTTTTTTTTCATATGTATATATACCTCCAAAAACACTCCAAAAAATCATCAAAACTTCATCAAACCTGCGAAAATTTTCAATGATTTTAGGTTTTTAACGAAAACTCTCACAAGCTTTCTCATATGCCGGCCTTCTTGATTAGTAACCAATCCATGTAACATTATCAAGACAAAAGAACTGCATAGTTAGTTGAATTTTAAGATGTTGGCTAGCTAGCCTAGAGTTGTCTTATTATTTACATATGCTAATAGACAATGGTAGTAAGTAAGAGTGAACATTGTGGACCACACATGATACATACATACATATATTATATTTATATATATATATATATATATATATATATATATATGCATGCAGCAGGTGTACATACATACATGGTTTTCTTGGGAGTTGGGATCAAACCAATGATCCCAATGCCGAGGCACTCCTGATCTTAAAGCCACAGAAAACAGAATTCAGTATCAGTAAGGGCATCAAAGCAGCTAGTTCATGCCCATTTCCCAACTACTTCATGAAGAAACAGTAGTTACTTTCAGGCCCATCGAATTGCATGTGATGTTATAGTTTCATTAGGGTAAGGGTTACTTCAACGTATATCGGCGAAAATCTAACAAATTTTTCAGAGACGTGAATGATAATAAGATTCTCTTCTTGTGGCTTCCACACTATCTCTTTAATTTGTTGATTTATTAAATTACCAAATTGTGACTGTTGGCTTACTTGTTAGAATAACCAAACTATGCAATAATCAGTTAACCAATGCAACAAGTAAACCATATATCTTCTTGATGATGGTGAGCATCATTCAGTTCACACTAGAAATTTTCCCAATTTAATATACATGAACCCCATCGTCTTATCATACTATATCCATCAGAGACAACAAGATGGCTCTACATCAAGCAAATCATCACTTACATTGAAATGACCAACCTGATTGACAATTTTTGTTTACATCAAATTTGTTCATTTAATAAATTATATGAGTTTGGTTCCGAAGTTAACAAACAATTAACAATATCTAGCTTTAACTTTTTATAATTAAGCTTGATCACCGCACATATAGCAGCAGAACAAGTCATATATTTCTTCTTTGTCATGTCATGTAATTTAATAAGCTAATTAAAACTTCTTGTTCATGTCATTCCTAGTAAGAAGTGAGAAATATGCTTCTTCAACATTTTGTTATGGATTTTGGATGGTCTAAGCACTTACTGGTTTGACGATGATGATATTGGATAACATAAAATAATGCAAAAAAAATATCATATAATGAAGTTTCTCATATTAATTGCAAGTTATTATGTGAACACAAATTGATGCCATATATATACAACTAATATACATACGCTCATCATATAACTTGGACAAACCCCAGGCTAACAGGTTTTTGCTAGATTTGCCTTCTCATGTCATGTCATGTATGAGAACAAACAAGGATTTGATTGCACAAGGGAACAAGATGATAGATGAAATGAGAGTCAACTTCAAGGTTATCAAATCTTCTACGACTCACCAATCAAGTCTTATTTTGTAGGAAAAGATTTCTTTTATAAGCACTTTTGCAATATATATATATNTGCTGCATATTTTCTGGGTAATTTTCTGCACTTTAGTTTCTGCACAAATTTAGCCTGTGTGTATTTGGGTTCATTTGGTACTTCCGCGCACAACAGGTTTTTGCTAGATTTGCCTTCTCATGTCATGTCATGTCATGTATGAGAACAAACAAGGATTTGATTGCACAAGGGAACAAGATGATAGATGAAATGAGAGTCAACTTCAAGGTTATCACATCTTCTACGACTCACCAATCAAGTCTTATTTTGTAGGAAAAGATTTCTTTTATAAGCACTTTTGCAATATATATATATATATATATATATATATGGCAATTATATATACTTCCAAATTCTAATGATACCAAAACATTCTCAAACGCAACCTGAACCAGTGATTTTTCCATAAAATTCGCGATAAAAAGATTGACTGCTCTTTACTACTCTTAGCTCAAAGTCCTTGATACTTTTTTATCATGCATGTTTGGCAAGATCATACTCCACTAATTAAAGAAGTGATAATCATTGCAGTGACAAGTTACATAACAATGTCTCAATATGAAGGGGCCATAATGTTGCACTTTGATACTTGGGGACCCATTATTTACTGTAAGATATTAGACTTCTTTATAGATTCTCCATAAGGGAAGAAAAAATAAATTGCAACAGCCAAAAGACAAGTTGGTTTGGCAGCACCATCACCCACCACCTGACCTGATCCTTTGCATATGTTACATGGTTGTTTTAGCTAGCTATATTTTTTTAATCTTTTCTTCCTTATGAAATTTCCATCATGCAGTAGAGAATAGGGAAGTGCCCTTTAATTAAATTGGAAGGCCACCTTGAAGTTTCTATTATGTCGACATTTCTTGCCATGAAATCTTTTGTTCCAATAAAATATTCAACTTCTTAGGAAGAGTTAGTGATGCTTTCTCTTTTCTTTCAATAATCTTTTTTGATGTCTTTCCTTTTTCTTTCAGATTCAGTGGTGCAAATAAGAGAGCGTCAATGTCTTCACACTAGTGCTGGCTATCAATTGGATGCTTTCTACCTTTGGAGTCATCTTTGTATTGTTGACCCCCATGTGTTTCTGCCTTAAAGAGATTTGATTGTTGTATACAATTTCTACACAATTCATGCAACTTGTTGACACATGTGAAAAGGGTAGGTGGGTAAACACAGAACTACTTAGCCTTTACAAAAAAATTAACTGTAGTAGCACAGAATTCTAATGCCTCAATATAGTTTCAGCTTCAGCATATTCCAAATATAAGCCATACAAGTCTTAAGCTAGCACTGGGAGAAAGGAAAGTCAGCTAAGATATGTACATGCATAGGCATTAGATTAGAGCACGTTAATAAGCGCTGATTGATTCTTTTCTGAGGCAATTTGGCCACTTTCACTACCAACAATAGTAAATGCGACTACTCGACACTGAATTGGTTCACTTTTTTGATAAGGCCCTTTTTCCTGGGTGGGGCTGGAAAACGATTTAGCCATCAAGAGAAGCTGCGTGCTGCCACAATGAATTCATCATTTCATTCATCTTCACTTTTTTTTTTTTAATTGAAATTTTCTAAAGAATTAGAAGGCATGTTTACCTGACTGCCTTCTTATTCCTTACTGTTTGATCATATGCAATTCTTTCCTTAAAATGCTTTAGACTCCTGTGTTGTGTATATCTATTAATTGTCAAAAAAGGAGCCGCGTTAATGTTCCTCTAATATATCCGTAATTTATAAGTCTTCTTTGTATTCTTTTACCAGTTCTTCAATGATATTATAATTTCATGCATACCTTGTACATGTACAGGAAAGAGGGAACAATTCAGAATCGATACTTTTTATTACATAATCCTAAACAATGGAGGTGTCTCTCCTCCCATTCACTCAATATGAGATACTTCCAACAAGTATAGATGCTATCGCTCAATTTTATCCATTCATGTCAAAACTTTATTCTCTTGTTTACTGGACACAATGTATAGCCAAATTATCAATAATTAATAGTTCATTGTAACTCATTAATTTAATACTATAAGTGGTGGAAATTGAAGGTGAGCCCCGTATACATGTATGATGATGATGATACATATGTCATCATCTGACACAAAATGAATAGCTTCCATTAACACAGAGAGAGTATTTTTGGAAAAAGAACAATGTCAGTGGGCTGCATTGCATGTTCGTTGGCTATCAATGGAGTCAAACACACTGTAGCCACTTTCGGCATGGGACGTGTGGCTACCACACGACCGCCATGTGCTGCCACACATCCTGACACTGAAAGACATGAGTCTTTCTGATTAGACCTCTTGCTTCTGTACTCTAGCCCATACGACGCTACCCGCAATGTTAACCAACTTGGGGATGTTGTTTTCATCAGATTGGCATTGTCGATTCTCTTTATCATTTTGTTAATTCGTATTTGTTATGTTCCATTTTGATTGTGTTGAATTTTTTTTTTTTCTTTTTCTGTAGTTTGGCAAATCTTTGTGGTCATCCACTTACTAGTCGCATATTTGAAAGAAACTTTCTTATTGTGCAAGTGCCTCAATCTCAATCAGATTAAGAGCACAGGCAGTTTTCAAAAACATTCCCAGACCTAGTGCCTCAAATCTCAATCAGGTTAAGAGCACAGGCAGTTTTCAGAAACATTCTCAGACGCAATTTTCTTTCCTGCAGACGCCACTTACAGCAACCAATTCTTCAACTTGCCGAACGGGCCTCACAAGTTTATAGCGACGATGTGAAATAGGCCCTTTATCGTGTGCATGAGCCATGGTCATCACGGCTGCCAGCAATTTAGCAAGCGGCAGATTCAATTTCCAGTTTTGATACACTTTCTGGCCCAAATAAACGGAACTATTGGTTGTTTCAGAATCTCTAAGTTCTAATACAAGACATAACGCTAATTCTTGAAGTACTAAAATCATAACCATTTGGCCAATATTAATTCCCACGAGTTCACGACAACATTATCAGTACATCTATACACAAATTTGAATGTCTCACAAAAATACATCGTATATTGCATCTACCTTCACTATTATATTGAAAAGAAAAAAAAATTCATAGAAAGATTTCATTGTCTTCATCTGAGCTCAGGATTTTCATATGTTTCATAGCTTTCATAGGAAGGAGATTCAAATGCATTGGAGTACTCAGAAGCTTCATTTTTTTCATCAACAGGAGTCTCGGGAACTTCACTATCTCCACTTTGAACAAATTGAAGCAACACATTCACTCCGTTAACAACATCATATACCATTAATCCTATCCTACCACCAACCCAACTGCCCAGATGACTGCCCACAAGATAACCGACCTTCCCAAGCCTTTGCTCTCCAAGGAACCCTCCTGCGTAGGCCCCAAACAAAGTTCCAGTGCCTCTAAGGAACCCTTCTGTCATGGTACCACCATAGTATATAGCTTCAAAAAAGTCCCATCCTGAAGAGATGATGGGGCCTATGATCCGCTTGGCTTGCTGGGTTGCCAACTTTGCTGCCTTTGCTCCTTCTTTCTGTGCTTGTGTTGCAGCATCTTTATGAGGGAGTCCCTGTGATAAAGCATCCGCTAATGCTCTCTCAATCGCTAAATTTCTTGCTCTCTCGACATGAGCAGCTCTGATGTTGTAGAAATAAAGCTTAACACCCTCCTTCACCGTGCATGCTAAAGTTCCAGTTCCCATGTCAAAGCAGTTCAGGATTGTGAACTTCCCACTCTTGGATGAAGCCTCTTCCCCAACCAACTGCCTACATTTTTCAGCTATAAAACCAAACGGTAAGAACCTATTTCTAAAGTGCAAGTGCAATCCACTCCAAATGCGCAGATATGCATGTATAACTAACTTGTAGGGAATCACAGAAACCTCAAAAGTTAAAAATGAATATCACAAGATTCTACAGGATGCATAAAATTGTATTGAATATATCAGAGCAATTTTGAAAATCAGTATTGAGAACATATACAAATGCAAGACTCAATAAGAAAACGATTACAATATAGAGGCAAGAGAAATTATATTTAGCTCTATAAAAAGAGAGTGAACCCCAAATGAAAAGAATCCACCAATTGTTTATATTCACCAGCCCTGATCTAAAATTGCATGAAATAAATATCAAAATATCTGATTAAAAATGTTATTGAAACGAAAACCAATGATGCTACTTTTTTATATTAATAGCTAGAAATACCATTTCGCTTAGTTATTCCAAAGAATATGCAGTAGGAGTTATCTCATTAGCCCCAAAACAAAAATCAAGTCATAAGAGAATTGAGAGGTTAATTTACAAGACACTTTTTCATTGTCAATCAAATGTAAGAGAAATAAGTTACTGCTAATCACATATATACTATAATTATTACGGAATCAAGCTCACTGCAACCAAATAGACAAAGGATGATATAACTATCACGTTTTAATTGATCTAATGAGCTACAACTGAACTGCTGCAACTGCAACCAACCTAATTATTCATTAATAATTTCAGCACAAAAAGGAGAGATGTATAACATTTTGCTCAATAATTTTTTGCAAGAATTAAACAAAGCACATGTGATTAGGTTAATTTTTTAGAAGTATGTTATTAAGTTTCATTAATTCCTATTAGAGTTTAATTAGTCTTATAATGATACAAATTCTAGCATTTACAGCAAGTTTTAGATCTGCAGCTGCAACACTAATTTGAACACTAACAAAATTTGCTTCCTACAAAAGACTCTGGCATGAAAACGTATTTGAGAAATGTAACCAACAAAAGGGAAAATTAACAGTAATGGACTAAGATATTAAAAAAAAATGCATTACAAGGAAAATCGAACCGAAAAAAGCGATAGTCCATGGAAAAGTTATTAAGTGTACCTGTGATGCTGAGAACGACGACGCCAACGATGAAGAGGACAAGCTGGAGCCTTTTTCTCTGGAGATCCATGTTAAAACTCGAAACCCTAGCTAACGATGAAAGTTACTAATCTTTATCTTACGATGGGGAGAGGCTCAGAATCGTAGCATTAATGTTTCGTGTACTGAGTTCCAAAGTGAAGATTCTCGCTTCTATCCCATGGAATGGAATCATCGAACAAAGAGGATGACTGACTTTGACTCTTGACTGAAGGTGGCCTTAAAACGCACCGTTTATCTGGGATTTCATTGTAAGAAAGGGTATACAATTGACCTTATGCGACCTTTGTTAAATTAAATACCAGAATTAACATATTAAAACGCACCGTTTTCCTTTATTATTTTCTTCTTAGAGATGGAACAAGAAAACTTAGAGTCACAAGTCACACCTACAGAACAGAACTCGCATTCCGATTTACCTAAAATTAATTCAATTATTGCAAAAATCTCTTTCAAGCATTACATCAATAATCATAAATTTGTTATTAATTTAAATAGGTGAGGATCTCTTTTTATTTTCCTTTATTTATTTATTAGAATTATGCTGGAGTGTACTAATAATTCTGGGCCATCTTATCCATATGGTAATAACTAGAAACGCAAATCTAATGAAACTAAAGACATGCTAGGATATCCAGCAACAAAAAACACTAGTAAATAAAAAAGAAAATTAGATTAATGTATGTGTAAATGCATTAGTTTTTGTAATATGCGTTGCCTTCTGTAACCTTTGAATAAGCACAATCTTCTCAGCTTTCCACCCATTACTTTCTCTAACAAGGTTATTGTACCCTTGCTCCATCAAATTTATCTGATTCTTGATTGCAGGATTCTCAACTTGCCGGAGGCTGATTTCGTCTGTTAAATCTCTTATTCTCTTCTGTTTCGCAATTCTTGATCGCTTTGCAGCTTCACGATTTTTCCTTCTTCGTTCCTCAAAGTCTTTCACGACCAGCTTCAGAAAAGGAGGTTGACATGGTTTCACTTTCTTTTCTTCAGAAAGTTGTGTTATGGAAGATAGATACAGATATATGTACCCTATTGTGAGGAAGTTAAGAGTACAGGGAATTACAGACCAATCGATATTTGATGTAGGATACAGATGAATCAAATTATACATACTATATAAGTATGTTCCAATATAGAAAGTAACTTTTTCTTAAACAATATGGAAGTAGAGTACAAAGAATCATTATTATACAGAATTCGAAAGTAACCTTAAACAATACGGAAATAAAACCAGAGAACCATAAAATTATAGAGAATTAGGTAATTGTGTGGTCAACTATGTTAAAATCTTTAGCAAATAATACACGCCAACTTGTATTTGAAAATTAATGAGAACCTACGTCTACATGGAGCAAGAACTGAAACCAACCACAGCATATTAGATTTACCAGATGTGCGTAAACCATGAGGGCTCCTCACATTCTTCTTAGCAGTATGCCTGTGACAACAAATAATAAAATAGTTTTCGTGATACGGCTACCAAAGCAGTATGAGCTCCCTGAAACATTATGCAGATGGCCTTCTATGTCTGGAACAAAGCCTTTTTCCAGCATTTCCTTTTTAACTATCTTCTAGGTTTTTTTATTTGGGATCAAACCCTTCTCTAACAACTCATTAAGAAGCATGTTTGCATCCTCTAGCTTSCCCTTCTGACAAAAACCCTTTAACAGTACATTATATGTCCCAATATTGGGCTTCTTCTTTTCTTTCTCCATCTGTGTCCTCAAATTCAATGCAGCCACAAGGTTTCCTTCCCTACAGTATCCATCCATCAGAGTATTATATGTCACATGACATGGACTCAAACCCACCCTGAACATCTCCTCCAAGAGTTCTGCTGCATTTTTTGCCTCTCCTTTGCACACCGCACCAATCAATATATTACATGTTACAAGATCAGATCGCAAACCCTTATTTATCAATTCAATGCAAGCTTCCTAGCTCCTTCAATATTTCCATTTCTGCATAAACCAACAATTAAGCAGTTATAAGTTGAAATATCAGGCAACACCCTTTTATCTAACATAGAACTATGCAGAGCAAATGCATCATCCATTCTCCCATCTTTACAATAAGCATCAATCAGCGTGGTATATGTTATAAGAGAGGGAACCATTCCTTGCTTTGAAATATCATGAAACAGCTCCCTAGATTTGTCCAGCATTTTCTTCTTGCCGAAACCCTTCATAATTGCATTTTATGTAAACACACCTACCGTCACACCTTGACTTTTCATTTCCTCAAACACCTTCATAGCGGCGGATAAATTCTCATCCCTACAGAACCCATCAATCAAGATGCTGAAAGTGAACTCATTTGGACAAATTCCATTCTCCACCATTTCCTTCAAAATTGCACCAACTTTATACAGTTTCTCAATCTTACCTTTCTTGTAATCTCCATCAATAAGAGTATTATAAGTTACAACATTGGGCAAAACCCCCATCAACTTCATGTCCTCTAAAACATCACTAGCTTTATTCAATTTCCCAGCTTTACACAACCCATTAATCACAATAGTGAAACTGAATGCATTAAAGTCAATTCTCCTCTTTCTCATCTCCCTATACATATGTTCCACATCCTCAAATCCACTTTCTTTGACTAAAAGACTCAACAAGTGATTACAAGAAGAAACTGATAACCTCAGCCCATTATAATCACCAGCTCTCCTAAAAGCCTCAAAACCTAGATGGGGCTTCACATTTCTCACAAAAGCCAACATCAACTTATCAACAATGATCGAATTATGATACAAACTATGACTACTCGACAATACTGCATGAAGAATCAAAGGAACAGAAAGAAAGCTCTCATTTTTAACAAAACCATGCAAGAAAGACCTCAACTTGGAGTACTTCTTGGCTGCTGCTAGCGAGTGTAATAGTCTACAAGTGAGTTCTAAAGAGCGTGGAATTTTAAGCTCTTTTGTTGACCAACAAAAGTACATTAGAATAATTTCAGGGTCAGTTTCTGAATTGAAGAGTTGTTGGAGAAGTGTTCTGGGGTATGTGATTCTCAAATGGGTTTTGAGTTCCGACCAATGTTGCTCGCTGATTAGATCTGCGATAATGGTTATATTTTCTATCGTTGAATCTGCAGAACAGAATAGCCTGAGGTTCTGTTTGTTTCTGAAGAAGATGTTTCCATGAAGAAATTTCCCGAAGAAAGTGAGAGGTTTTAGGAGCATCGTGACTCAAGCATAAGTGTGGGTATGTTTCCATGGAGAAATTTTCCGAAGAAAGTGAGAGGCTTTAGGGGCATCACGACTCAAGCATGAGTGTGGGTTGTCTCCAAGTCGAAATGATGCGATGGCCCTATGAGCAAACTCAATATAATAAATATTTATTTTAATTGAGTGGAAACATTAAATAAAGCGAAAAAATATTTATTAGAAATTTAATAGCTAAGTAATGTATTAAGACGGATGCATACACAACCCATAACAGGCTTTTTCAGCGCTTAACTTTTCCTTCCTCCTTCTAGATTGCGATTTGTGAAGCGGAAAGAGGGTTCTAGCCTTCTAGGTTTCCTTCATTTGTAGACAAACACAATTACCAAAAAGGACCTAGTGAGATTGCCGTTCAAAGGTTTCCACCTTAAATGTAGCTAGCAATCTGCAAGAAAAGAAAATATATATGTTTCCTCAATAACATTTAGCAAATTAATTTGAGTTAAATAGTATTTAATTTCCAAAATTAATAAAATTAATGCCATAAATCCTATTCCCAATCCAATTTATTTATATCTACCACTCAATCACAAAGTCACAATTTGTGCGTTTTAACAGCAGCAGGACACATTGGTACTTAAAATCCATAGATAGGGGCAAAACCGTCAATCTGCAAAAAAACCAAAACCAGACACAAAATCAAGGGTTTATGCAGGGCTTTAACTCCGACACTCTCTTCTCCAAAACCTCTCCTCTTCTATTCAATGCCACTTCTCCTAATCACAAACCACGCCTCAAATTCTCACCAAATTCCTACTTTTGCCCTTCCAACTGCCCTAATTTACAAATGCTCAAACTCCTCTCCTCATGCGGCTCCCATGCCTTCCCCTCTCCGGCTCTCAGACCTGCCGCTGAGAATTCTTTGTCACCGTTTCTGAAATCGCTGAGTGAACTCACCGGCTTGACGGCTCGGAGGAACCGCAGCGTCGCCTACAGAAGGTTTTTCTGCTCAGATTCTTCTGGAGAGGATGGTCCGGTGGCAGCAGTCGAGCTCAAGGATGCCAAGCCGGATTCCGAAGGGTCCGAAACGAAGAGTTCTTCGGCTATTGTACCGACATATCCTAGGCCGGAGGATTATTTAACGGTCGGTTGACAAAGTTTTGGTTTTTCTTTGTAGTTTTCTGTTTTGTTGGTGAGAAACTCAAGGAAAATTAGAGAATTGGAAAAGAATGGAGAAGTCTTATGAGTATTTAGTATCAATTCTGAATTGGATTTTAGTTAATTATTTATTGGCGGTTTGTAATGGCGAAAAGAAAAAAAAAAAGCTTTTGCAATATTAAAAAAAAAAATTGGTGTTCAAAATTACTTTTTAAGGATTAAAAAACAGTTTTTTATTTTATTTTATTTTTTTAATTTTTACATTCATTGATGAAGTTTTGAGTTCTTTCTTTCCAATTTACTATCAAAATTGTTCCTTTCCTTTCGAAGCTCCAACCTTCTTTTTTTATTTTTTTTTTATTTTCATAACCATAGAAGTTCTAAAGAAGTCATACCAATTGATAGTTAGTATACTGATGATTGTGGTGACTAGATGGGCTCAGCTTTTGTGATTGAGTTGATGGATTTATGGTTTCACTCAATAATTTTCTTATTAGTTGATTATGTTTATATCAGGTTCTGGCGTTACCATTGCCCCATAGACCTCTTTTTCCGGGTTTCTACATGCCAATTTATGTCAAGGTATTGGAGTTTTTGTCTTGTTATATCAAATGCGATATTTTTGTATGCTGACATTGTTGCTCTATGTCATGCAACAAGATTGTGGCAATGCAAATTGTGGCTTCTCTTAGCGACTGTTACTTTTTATTGCAGGATCCAAAATTGTTAGCAGCTTTACAGGAGAGCAGAAAAAGGCAAGCCCCTTATGCTGGGGCATTCCTTCTTAAAGATGAGCCAGGAAGTGATACTTCTGGTTCTGAACCTGAGAAAAGTGTATATGATCTTAAAGGAAAAGAGTTGTTCAATCGCCTTCATGAAGTTGGTACGCTAGCCCAGGTATCAAATTCTTTTGCAACTTACTTTATTCTTTGGTTTTTCTTTAAAATTACTGTCCTCAAATATCTACATAAATTGAAATGCAACAAGTATCCTAAGTGTTCTATTGTTGATATTACTTTCATCTATGGTTGGATTATTACAGATTTCAGCTATTCAAGGGGACCAAGTTGTCCTTATTGGCCATAGAAGACTTCGGATTACAGAGATGGTGAGTGGGAAAGATCTCAACGTATTGGATTTTTTCTTGTTGCTGTCTTTTCTTACCAACAGTTAGCTATTAGTTTTACTTTCTGAAGCTTTAGACTGCCGGGAGCTTGTGAAGGTACCCTTTCAGTTTACTTGTCTGGAATTTTTGATGGATTTCTACATTGAAATTGTTGTCTTCTGCCCAGGTTAGCGAGGATCCCCTAACTGTCAAAGTCGACCATCTCAAGGTTTGCTCTCTATATTTCAGTTTTTACCAATTTCAGAATGTTAGCTTCCATTTATGCTATAGGCATTCTTTTGACTTCTCTTTAAACATTACAGGATAAACCATATGACAAAGATGATGACATTATAAAGGCAACATCATTTGAGGTTATATCCACTCTAAGAGATGTTTTGAAGACAAGTTCCCTTTGGAGAGATCATGTCCAAACATATACTCAGGTATGTGTTTTTCAACAGTTTGGCATCTTCTTTCTTTTACATGCTCAAGTTTTTGATGATCAAACTGGTCTAAGCTCATGGGAAGCTTTTTGTTATCTGAGTTTGTTCCCTTGTATATTCTGTAAATTGTACTAACATATTTCAATGAATTGGGTGTGGAGCATAAATTAATAATTATCTAGTTTGCTATTGCCAGTGAATGTCTGCTGTCTTAAGACCACATCTCACTTATACTTTAAAACTTTTCTTTACTTACCATTCTGTTTTATGCTGCTACTGCCTCTGCGTACATAATTTCGATTTCAGCTTCTCTCTTTGGAGTTAATAGACTGTTAAGATGAGTTAATTCTATTTGCATGCCAATTCCTGTTGAGTGTTGAGATAAGACGTTTTTACATGCATGTTTCTGTGTTGTGAATATATTTGACTACTGCAGACTGATTGATTGATTGGTTGGTTTCCAGAATTTGGTCATTATAGCTACATTTTTTCCTCATTTCTGCAGCATATTGGTGATTTTAACTTCCCAAGGTTAGCAGATTTTGGAGCTGCAATATCTGGCGGAAACAAATTACAATGTCAAGAAGTGCTTGAAGAGCTGGATGTATGTCGGATATCTTAATTGGTGACTGATCTTTAATACCTCAGCTTATTCTAATCTTTTGCTGTCTACCACCAACGGAATCTTCATTTTTTAGCGTTTCAAAGTTGTTTCCTATAGTTTTTTGCTTATAATTTTTAACACTTCTTTTTCTATTGTCTAATTCAGGTGTATAAACGTTTGAAACTAACACTGGAGTTGGTAAAGAAGGAAATGGAAATCAGCAAAATTCAGGTACTTCTTGTAAACTGTTTTTCTATACACCATATTTTTATTCCTCCCTTGATATTTGGTTCTCATTAATTCGGTCTTTACCTTTCTGAGGTCATTAACAGGAATCAATTGCGAAAGCAATTGAAGAAAAGATCAGCGGTGAGCAGCGCCGTTATTTGTTGAATGAGCAGCTCAAGGCTATAAAGAAGGTATTTGGCTTATTTTTTATTATTATTATTATTATTATTATTTGTATTTACTGCACCTTATGTCTAGAAATTATGATAGTGTGTTAGAAACATGTTCAGATTGTGCTTTATCATATTGATTTCTACATTTTTATTTTGGGCACTGTGGCAGGAACTGGGATTAGAGACAGATGACAAAACTGCTCTTTCCGGTTAGTTCTGTTTAATATAATCTTTTTTGAATTTAAATGGTAGTAAGTCAGTTTTTTAACCTGCTCTTTTAGTCTATGGAATAAACACTTGGTTTACTTGCACAGGAGGTAACCGTGAACCTATTCTATTGTTGAGGTTTGGCTTGTTAAAATTTTAAAAAATTCTTTTAGAAATTAAGGCTGTAATTTCATTGGGTAAAAATATGATGTTATCCTTCGTGTCATAATGAATTATATGAAAAGCTGAAATAGCGTAAAAATATCGACCTATTATCTGGATGGTTTGACTATACAAAGGTATATTCGTCTCAAGGGGTATTCCAATCATTTGACACTGCTAAATTGGGACCAAGTTGGTTGCTTGCTCTCTCTTCTGGGTGGCCAAACATGGTGCCTTATCATGAGCTTATTTTTAGTATCACTTCAGCCTTTAGTTGGAGACAATTACTTAGTCTGGATTTTGATTATATAGTAAAATGAATATGACTGTTATTGCTCTTTTTTGATCCATTTTGCAGCAAAGTTCAGGGAAAGAATTGAATCATATAAGGATAAGTGTCCTCCTCATGTACTACAAGTTATAGAAGAGGAGCTTACAAAACTGCAGCTGTTAGAGGCCAGTTCTAGTGAATTCAATGTAACTCGCAACTATTTGGATTGGTTGACTGCACTGCCTTGGGGAAATTACAGGTCTTTTCTTGCTTTCATCTGGTCTTCAAGAAAAATTTTGATGTTTTAGGAATGTTGGCAGCCTTGTATTTATCCTAAGACTGATGAAAGATTTGAGATTGACCTTATGTTTTCATACCTTCGTATGGGATTTTGAGGTTATTTCTTTTGTATTTTGCAATTCTGATGCAGTGATGAGAATTTTGATGTCATTCGGGCTCAACAAATTCTTGATGAAGACCATTATGGATTGACTGATGTTAAGGAAAGGATATTGGAATTTATTGCTGTAGGAAAACTCAGGGGAACCTCCCAAGGTTGGTGAAGTTTCTTTTTAATTACAAATGTGTATGGATAATGTAGGAGAATAGTAATGTTTAATGTTTTTTCTTTGTATTTTCCTCATCCTATTCCAACGATTGGTGATGGAATTAGTTAATAGACTTTATGTCAACTATCAATCATAGAACCAATTCTACCTAAAAGCAAAAAGAAGCTGCAGTTTCACTTATATTCTTCTTAATATAATAGTATTGTGTTTGGCAACTGAAAAAGTTTGAATACACAGACTGATAAGATGTAATTGGATTATGGAGAAGGATATGAGCAGCCAGACTAAGTTTAAGTGATTGGGTTGGCTACATCTTTGGGTTGGCCTGTATGTTAATTTTGTTATAAATGGTAAAAAATATTTTGATATTTTTTATATAAAGTAGTCATTGTCTCAATGGGCTTGGAAGCTGAATCTCCTGGCTTGTTTCGTCCAATTTGAGTGACCAAAAAGTTCTATGGGGATATATGCTGACTAGCAGGTAGCTAAAATTTTCACATAGGGATTTTTCTTTACTACATCGTTCTCTGTAATTGCTCACGGTTGTTGAGGCCTGCTTTACTGTATTTATGTCATGTGAAATGATCTATTGATTTGGTGGTGCTAATTTTTTATATTCTGTTTAATATCATCATCCAATCTCATCTGATTTTAAGGTAGTAAATATATCCTGCTTCCGTGTTGAAGTTCTTTTCTAATCAAGAGAAATTCATGATTCCCTTTTTGCATCACAGGAAAAATTATCTGTCTCTCTGGCCCTCCCGGAGTGGGCAAAACTAGCATTGGTCGTTCAATTGCTCGTGCTTTAAATCGAAAATTCTTCCGTTTTTCTGTTGGAGGATTAGCTGATGTTGCTGAAATAAAGGTAGTGAAAGTCTTACTGTACTTGGAATAAAATCAATATATATTGGTGATAACTGTATAGAACTTTATCATTGACTCCATAATCACATTCAGGGGCATCGCCGAACCTATATTGGAGCTATGCCAGGAAAGATGGTGCAGTGTCTGAAAAATGTGGGAACAGCTAATCCTCTCGTTCTGATTGATGAAATAGACAAGGTACTGAGGCTGTAATGTCTGACTAATTTTAGAATTTATTAGTTTTAGTTTCATAATTGAGTAGTTTCTTCTTCTTATATATTACAAAGTCCATATGATAATTTTTTTATTCCATTATTACATGGTTATACGTCGTGATTATCTTTGAACTTTTGGCGTAGAAAATAATAAACTGCAGTGATAATAATTAAATGATTTGTATCTAAATATTGTCTATTTTATGGCAGTTGGGAAGGGGACATTCTGGTGATCCTGCAAGTGCTTTGTTGGAACTCCTTGATCCGGAACAAAATGCTAATTTTCTGGACCACTATCTTGATGTTCCAATTGATCTATCAAAGGTCAGTAATGTAATTTAGATGTATTTGGGATTATTTTAATCTGTGATAGTCACTGCTGGCACTGAGAAGAGTTGAGTTATCTTGCTTCTATTTCACTGGAGAAGATAACTGCCTTCAATTTCTAGATTCATTGGTAAGCAAATTTGTAGACTGTGGAATGAGAACAAGCATTAGAGCAATTCTTGTAAAAAATTTGGTCTTACAGTCATCCTTTTTCCCCTTTTATTGGGGTTCTGATTTATTTATTTATTTTTTAATGGATTTGGAAGCTTGGATATATGTTCCTCAAGTTTGTGTCTAATGTGTTGGAATTATAAAATCTCCAACTTTTAAGATATAGAGAGATCAGAAAGAATTGAAGTGTCTGGTAATTGAACTCTATACTGGAAAGAATTTGAAGTGTAGATCTGTCAGAGCATGCAACATGATAACTTTCAACATATAAATTGTTGCAACGGAAAATCAGATAGAAATGAGATTGAGAACGTTTAATTAATTTCAGGACATTTTTGTTTTCCTTTTTCTGTTTCTTCTCATTTGTTGGAGATGTTTCTGGCAGTAGGCATGTTGGACTCCTATCTTGTACCTATACCCATTTTATGTTGTGCCCAGTACTAGTATTTATACAGTTCTTTTACTCTTAACTCTGGTGTTTGTTTTGTTGAATCAGCAGGTGTCAGGCTGAAGTTGAGTATCATTTTCTTCAAAAAAATTTCAGCACCTTATTATTTAAGTATTTCATTGCAGGTTCTATTTGTTTGCACAGCAAATGTTGTGGAGATGATACCCAACCCCCTTTTGGACAGAATGGAAGTAATTGCTATTGCTGGATATATCACCGATGAGAAAATGCATATAGCCAGGGACTATTTGGAGAAGGCTACACGTGAAGCATGTGGTATCAAGCCTGAACAGGTCTCATCTATTCTCTTTTAAATTCAGATTTGTTGAGAAAACTGGAGCTTGTTTGTGTTGATGTCTGCGCCAGTGTTTAGTTTAATGGGTAGCTGGCTGTTGCTACTTGGCATTTAGCATTTAATGGCCTTTTGTTCTATATATATATATATTTTTTTTTTTTCAATTAATAGATTTCTTGTGAAGAGAGGATATTAACCTTTACAAACTAACTTTTTCAAGGTTGAGGTGACTGATGCAGCTCTTCTTGGCCTGATAGAAAATTACTGCCGAGAGGCAGGGGTTCGGAATCTTCAAAAGCATATAGAAAAGATTTACCGCAAGGTACGGACGCATAACATCTGAGTTCTCTATGTGTATAATTATTGACAAAATTCACCAATTCGCTGTTCCACCATTTTTTTTTCCCTTTTTCAATTCATTTATATTTCAGTTCAGAAGGATGGACACTAGAATATATGGTTGTTTGATATTTATGTCTTGTTCCTGATGTATAATTTCCATCATGTCATGGCACTTGGCAGATTGCACTGCAACTTGTGCGAAAAGGAGCATTAAGTGAACCTGCAGTTGCTGAAGAGATTTTTGTACCCGATAAAGCAAAAGCTGAGGGTGTTGACGAGTCTAGTAGAAACATTAATGGAAGTGACACAAAGGTTGAAACGGAAACAGTGGAGACTAGCAGTCGTGATCAAACTACTGAAACCTCTTCTGAGGCTGCCAAAACACATACTGATAACCAATTTCAAAGTGCCACCGAGCAGGCTGTTGATTTAAAGGTATCTTACAAATCATTAATTTCTGTCAAAATGTTTCAGCTGCTAAAAATTTTATTGATAAAGGTTCTGTTTTATCCTTGAAATTCTTTTGTTTAGTATATATGAATTTAGTGGAAGAACTTTAAGTCTTACCAACTTCTTGCCCAGCTGAATTTGCTTTGAACTTTTTGTCTATCACATAAAGAAATAAATTCTAACATGTTTATTGCTCTAGAAGCCACAAAAAAAAAAAAAATGCTTATTCTAATGTTCTACCAGTGCATTTGAATTTATTGTTAGATATTTTATGATTTATTTATTGGTTTTGAAATGGAAACTACATAGTTTTTTGTAAAATTATTTCAGTTAAAAGCCTCTAAAGTAGCTTCTTTCATTGTCCTGGATATTCACACGTGTAATATTTTTGACAGGATATAACAGAGAAGGAGGAAATACAGGATGGTGAAGCTTCTAAAACAGTTGAGAAAATTTTGGTTGACTCGTCAAACTTGGTTGATTATGTTGGGAAACCTGTTTTCCATGCTGAGCGCATTTATGATCAAACTCCAGTTGGAGTTGTGATGGGTCTTGCTTGGACTGCAATGGGTGGTTCAACCTTGTACATAGAGACCACTCAAGTCGAGCAAGGAGATGGAAAAGGGGCTCTGCATGTCACTGGTCAACTTGGAGACGTTATGAAAGAAAGTGCCCAAATTGCTCACACACTGTCAAGGGCAATCTTACTCGAGAAAGAACCAGATAACCCTTTCTTTGCCAATTCCAAGCTTCACCTCCATGTTCCTGCAGGCGCTACCCCAAAGGATGGGCCCAGTGCAGGTTGCACGATGATCACATCCATGTTGTCCCTTGCCATGAAGAAGTTTGTCCGAAAGGATCTTGCAATGACTGGTGAAGTAACACTAACAGGGAAAATCCTTCCAATTGGAGGGGTACGGTGAACAAACCTAAATTCTTTTGTCTTTTACAACTGACATTGTTTGATCCTGGATATGTGTGAACATGCTATTTTAATATTTTTTTAAATTAGATTTTGTTTCTGGCTAAGTAGCTTTACATTGTTCCATAGTAATGTACATCATGTTACATATTTGAGGCATGCTTTAACTCACAATTTGTTTTTGTGGTTAAAAATGTTAGGTTAAGGAGAAAACAATAGCAGCAAGGCGGAGCGATGTGAAGACCATCATATTCCCTTCAGCCAATAGAAGGGATTTCGATGAGCTTGCTGCAAATGTGAAAGAAGGGCTAGAGGTTCACTTTGTAGATGAATACAGCCAAATATTCGATTTGGCCTTTGGTGAAGGAAACAATGACGAGAAATAAGCTTCTTGCCCATCAATTATTTATACAACTACAATTTTCTGGGCTCCAGCTGATTGATCCACAGTTTTTTACCTTGGAGCTTAGATTTTTTTCATTCATCATCTTAAGGATATGGATGGTAAATGATACATAATGATTCATTTTGTTAATGCATAATTAACCTTCCCACCCATGTCAATGTTAATTTTTTGAGGTGAGACTGAATATATTCTGATGGCTAAAGAATTAAATTTCTCATTTTCTTCTGATATGTAAGAATAAGGATTGGATAAACCTTTTCTTTGGTTCAAAGTTCAATCTTTTGCAGTTTCTTTTAATCAAATGTTTTTTGAACTTCTTCTCTTTTGCTATTTAGTGCTTTGGATTCATTCATGAAAGCAGAGCACTTGATAGAAGAGCTGTATTGTTGTATATATGAAGAAAAAATTAAGAACAAGAGAATCGTTTATTTGATTTACCTTGATTAACTGTCCTGTATTATTGATTTGGGTTTAGAAAATAATAATTAAAGTGGGAAAAAAAATGTAGATGACCCATTTTCAGTTGGAGGTAAAAAATTTCACGTTTCGTAAAAGATAAAAAGCTTTATTCTCTCTGAAAAGGAAGAAACGCCGGGAAATGTGGAAGGGGCCAAGGCCAACCATGTTGTGGGTCATATCATATGTTGAAATTCCTTCTGAAACTGCATATATGGACAGCCTGACCTGGGTACCCACTGAGTTCTGAAACTAGCATTGGTCACCCTTAAATTACGCAATAGAAGAGCTTTATCATCTTTGCTAAATTTAAATTTATTAAAATAATCTCTCTTGCTTCAACTCTTCCCGTCTACTCCCTTCGCTCATCTTCAATTTTTTTTTCCTTGTCTTAAACCTTCTTTTTCAACAATGACAAATCTTGTACTCTTTTCTATATTTTCTTCTCCTTCCCAAACCCTCTCATCTCTTCTACGTATAAACCCAACAAGTCTAACTGAAAAATAAGAATTTTATTAATTTGGGTTTTCTCCTAAACAATTCATATCACATCTCACATCGCTAATGAATAAGATCTTGTTGATCTTATTTATAAGATTTTGATTCCTATTTTAGCTGAAAGAAAGTTAGATGAAGCCCAAAAATAAAATTATTTAGGTTGGTTCTGGTTAAATTAAGGAGCTGTGAGTATTAATTTGGAATTAGTAGATCTACAGGGAAATTAACCCAAAGTTAAGAAGAATTGTAATTTTGGAGAATGGCGAAGACACGTTACAGGTGCAGGATCCGAGTTAATCAGAAACCAAAAAGAACAGTGGCCCTCATGGATTGGACGGTTAAAGAGAGATTGGGTTGGTGTCAGCGTCAATGTTGACTACCATGACTGCAAGTCTACCAACTCTGTAACACCATAACTTTAAAAGCAAAGCTGGGGTGGGGTGGGGGTGGACAAGTATGAGATTTCAAAGACATGCGCGAATTTATATTCACCTCAATTTTTAGAGAGCATTTTGCAAGTGACATTGATGCATGTCCCATCAATGAAAAGTAAAGTGAATATCATTGCTCTTCAACTGGGTGATAAGTGATTTGTCATTTGATTTTGAACTCCCTCACGTCACCATTATCATACCGGCCAGATAAAGCATAAGATATTTTCGTAACTAAAGATTACATTTATAACCGGCCAGTAGCTTAGGGTTAACTAATTAATCTCAAAGATTATATTGTGATAATGATTGTTTAACTTAACTCTTACTTAGGCATCGCAATGGGCGCATATTGTGTAGTGTTGTTGACTAATAATAGTTTACATGATTATGACATCAATATGATTTACAATCATTCGGTGATGATTTTCTCAAGATCATATATAGTATGCCAACTTGTAGTCATTAAATCAAGCCAAATTCATTTTAGTTATTGGGTAATCTCTGTAGAAGCCTATAAACTAAGTTGCATGCGTGGTGAAAGCATCAAGTGAGATGGATTCTCAATAGATACAGTGCATGAACCTTCAAGATCAAGAAGATTGCAAAACAAAAAGGAAACTGAAAAGAAACGATCATGCCCCACTATGAATCTATATTTTCATGTATGCCTTAATTAATTATTTAGTTGAGTACATGTACACATATACTGATTTCTGAGTAGGAAAAAACCCATGTGATTTTTCTGGGAATATTAATAACAATCAGTAGAAATCCAAACTGCCACTCTGCGTGTGTGAGTGATAAAATTCAAATGAGTCAGAACCCTCCACATGGAGAGGAAAATGGATAGCGAAGAGATTTGGGAAGGGGACCATGTTGGGTCATCTTTCCACCAAGAAAACAATAATTAAACTAAAAGAGAGAATGTTGTGATCTTCTCAAGTCATCAAGACTTGTTCATGAGTACTTCTTTGTGACCATTAGTTGTTAGTTGAAGGGAAACTATCACTGTCAAATCTGTGTTTCTCATAGTGTATATGATTATGAGATCACATGCATTCGTATATAGTCAAAAGTAAGGCAGCTAAGCTAGGGTTTTCTTTCTTTTTATTATTATTCTTGTTTTCCATTTTCTGGGGTGCCCTACCTCTCTTCTGTCTTTTCTTTTCCTTTTTTTCTTCCCATGAAATGATAGCAAAGTGAGAAGTGATGAAAGCAATACTGTGTACTAAGTAATATCGACTGATTTCTTTGATCTGAAATATCGCTATTGATGAGTATTGTAGTCGCTGTCTGACATATGCATTATCCGGAGCTTTAGCAGCCAACCTAGTAGCCATGCACTATGTAAATTATATATAAGGGATAAAAGCCTCCAAGCCTTACATGTGTGTGTGTGACACTACTCAAAAAGTATATGATCTTTTTACTTCGTTAATCTGACTTGGCTAGCTTCAACATGATTTGATTTAAGAGAAATTTAAAAAACAATATTATTTTAAAATTTTCCTTTGATTTAATTAATTAAGACATATATGATTTCTGCAACTATTTATATATTATCGATCCAAGAGGCTCCGATTGAAAGCTTAAGCCCATGATCATGCACTTTAAAATCTGTAGAAATTAAATAGATAATTCAATTAAATCATATTTTAGTGATGAAAGACTGACTCTGGAGTCATGTACAGTTAATCAATGAAAGAAAAAGCTTGTCACATACCCACATGAATTCACAAAAATAGATTAAATAAATGCCCACTAAATAAAATATATAGAACCAAAACGGGAAATACCCACCAAGCAAAATGAAACCAAAACGGATACCTTCAATTTGTTGATATATACAAAACGTGTTATAAAGTTATTGAGCAAGTTGTGGACTTCAATATTCGGGTGCACTTTTGTGACCAGCAGTACCACTGAGTGGTACTCTTTTATTATTGCAAATGAAAGTTTATTGGTGTATATATAGATGTCTTTGATCATGAGATCTCCGGGCAGCAAACTGTGAGTGAAGTGATCAGCACTGCTTTTTGGCACAAAGTGAATTGCACACGGTTTGATATGAGAGTATCTCTTCCTTTTCTTTTTCTAAGTTATAAGAGATTATAACTTTAGAAAAGCTAAAAGGCAATTATTACGGTAAGGATTTAACCACTGTTTGGATTCGATCGCTGAGTCAAGACTCTTAAGCATGGAATAAGAATACAGTAATCTATGATTCTATATATCATTTGTCGCCAAACGATTCAATCTCTTTTTTTATTATTATATTCTTTTGCAGATGATTGATCAGTGCTAATGATGATGGCAAAGGAGATAACTGGTCAATCATTAGCATGCACTGTTGTTTTCACTCCTGTCAAAGACAATAGTATTAATCGAGGCTACTCCATCGTGCTGAGTTGAACTTTTTTATTAGATCTGTTAAATTGTTCGAAAAAAAATGTTGAAAAGGACTAAAATTAAGAGGGTTGATTTCAACAATCGTTGATATCTCGATAGATCTTCAAAGTTAAAGATCAATAGATCAAATCCATAGATCTCAAATTCGGTAAAGTTAGAAGACGATAATAAAATATGTCTATTTATCGTTTGATCAAATGTGATAATAATATTTAAATTTTTTAATATCTAATCTATTTTTTAAATATCACTTTAATTCGGATGATCTCGACGATTAATCCAACTACTTTTATAATTTTTGTCTAACAACATTTTTAGCCGATTTATATATATATCCCTTCAAATGCACATTAAGCAAACTTCGAATAGTTTTGGACTTTGCATTTTTCTGTTCTGCCTTGATTTCTTAGTTTGACCATCTTTGCATCCACTTAATTGATTAAATATGTGATGATATATACAGCCACAAACCAAAGTCAACCTAGGCTTCTTCAATTTCAACCATCTCATTTGCATATCCCAACATCATCCCCTACTTATCCATCCATATCTATGTTGTTTATTAGTTTATCTTTTTTTTCTCGAAGAAAATGATTGGAAGTGACGAATGAGCCATGTATGAATTGACATGAGTACACCACAAGTATTGTCTCTTGATACGACATATACACACACAATATACAGGTTTCATGTTGCATTCGACTATCTAATCGTTCCAAATAAATACACAAATATCATCATGATCCACGTTGCACTGAATTTTGACATATCCAGAAGTGATTCAAGTAAAATCATCGTTTAAGATTAGCATTTGTATAATCAAGTTTTTTTGGCTATACTTATATACTAATATTATTGAAGTATAATTTTCAAAATGAGCCAAGTCTGAAAATAAATTTGAATAATTAAAAAGTGATCTAAGTTAGGGTAGTACATTAAAAACATGATCTTAGTTAAAAGAATTTAGACGTCATAACTATAATTCGATATTGACAATTTTTTTTTCAGTTTCTAATACTCGATAGTTGTTGAATTATCAATCTATAATATTTGATAGTTCAAGAACCCATAAATAGATATCAAACATTAAAGATTGATTAAAAAAAAAAACAGTATCAGATTGTGATCATAATAAATAAATTCTTTTCATATGTGATTATTTTTTAAATTATACCCTTACGTTGAGTCTTTTCTCATAATTTACTTAAAAATATAGGATAAAAAAGTTAGTATAGAATGGTTATGTTAATGAATAAATAGCTTAAAATATATATTATTTTTAATATATTTATAAGAAAAGAATAATTATAATTGCATATTAAATATGATGGCGATTCCTTACGAAGTGGAGTATAGATATTAATCATCTCTATCTCTCCAACAGTCTACGTTTGTCAATTTTTGTGCTGGCATGGCGACATGTATATCAGCTACCCACGCGTATATGAATTAAGTATTATATACACAACAACCAAATTTCTTCCATACACGCATCAAATGCTCTTTTTTAATTTATAATTATAAGAGTTCATCTTAACATGATCAAAAGTGCAGGTATATATAAATATGTATCCATCCCAGAAGCTGCTTGTTGAATAGTAGTGAGTGCAATTGGAGATGGATGGATGATGATGATGTTGACAGAAAATGGTGCAAAAATGGTGAAGCCTGAGCATGCGTAGAATGCAATTCATGAAATTGACGACGGCTGCCAAATGGCTGCTTCAGTTCCTTGTGATTTTATAAAGCAGAAACGTGTGCAATTATTTAATTAATAATTTATTTATTTCCATACAGATATTCCCTTATGCCAATCATCATCTCCGTTGGCATCACTTACCCGTTACCATTAAATTCTTTTTCAGTGACATTGCTGTTTGCTTGGAGTTCACCTGTTCAGCTTGCAGTCTCGTCTCGTTCGATATTGTATTATCGCTAGTAAATGATTATTTTTCAATAGTAATTTGACAATCTCATAAAACACGGATATTCCATCCACTTTTTAAGCTTAATAACTAACCTCCAAGCAACAGATAAAACGATTGAAAACCCTTTTAAGCTTGCTCAGGTGCTGTTTGATTAACCCTCCAAGCAAGGAGTAAACGTCAGTAACTCCGTATAAAATTAACAACAGTTAATTTAATGAGGGTTGTTTTGATGGTTAGTAAAACTCTAATTCTAATCTTTAATTATCTAACCAAATTTAACTCTAAACAGTAAAAATACTTTTTTAAAGAAGTCGCTACAAGATATTAAAATACGTACGGATATGAGTTCATTTAACTCAATAATCTGGGATCTGTGCTCAACATTTTTAAGAAACAGTAGGGCATGTTAGCTCGACAAGGATCTTAATCCTATATTTCAAGACTCTTATCTAATAGAGTATATTTATGGAAGGTTAAAGTTGGTTAGATCCGGTTTTACTGCAATAGAAATTAATAGGGTTAAATAAATAAGTAAAATATTGAAGCAGTAGAAGTGGAAGTGGAAGTGGAAGTGGAAGCAGTAAGAAGTAAAAAAATCCAAAAACAACAAACTGAAGAGATATAAAGTAAGTTATTAGTTTGGAAAGTATCTATTTTGTAGCCGCCAATATTAATAGAGTAATATTACGGGAAAAGCGGAGGGTAAAGGCGGGATATCCGACGTGTAAAAAGAAGAAGCAGAAGCTGATGTAATCGTGTTTTACGTCAACAAGGAGAAGAGAATCCTTATATAACACTCATCATTGGCCACAATCCACCCCTCCTCCCTACACCCGTCTCTCTGTTTTCTCCTCTTCTCATCACTTTATTCACTCAAATTTCTTCTTCGTCATATCATGGTCCGTTTACATGGCGTTAGCCCTCCTCCTTCCCCCTTCTTTTCTGATGAAAAACGTCATATCCATCATCATCTTCTTCATCACCATGACCATGACCATGACCATCATCTTCATCATACTAATGATGATACCTCCATTGATACGTTTAATTCTTTTTACGATGATGGCAATTCTTTTGCGAACAACAAGGTGGGTGCAGGCTTATCGAGTGTAAAATTGTTTCTTTGATGTGATCTTTGAAAATCTTTTGTTAATGTTTCTTCAAAATTCTTTCCTTTTTTCTTTTCTCTTTCTTTTCTGTTTTTGTTTATTTGCAGATGTATTTAATGCATTTTTTTCTCTTTCAGGGGATTACTACGATGGAAAACCTTAGTAAATTGCCTACTCTTAACCTGAAACTTCGAATGTCTCCATCTTTTATCAACTTAGTGGAGAGCACAATATCACAACAAGAAGGTACAGCTCCTAACTCTGGTTATGGTGTGGTGGGTAGGCCAAGAAAAAGTGATGTTGCTGCATATCAACAAGCGAATGAGAAGTTGAAAGCTTCAAACTTTTCTGCCACATTGCTCAGAATTGGTACATGGGAGGTATATATTTTAGAAAACATTAATTAAAACTAAGAAATTAAAAAAAAAAAAAAAAGATTCATTTTTACCATTTTAATGATTGAAATATTGGCATGCAGAGAGTGGCTAAACATGAAGGACATTTGGTGGCAAAGTGTTATTACGCCAAGAAAAAGTTGGTGTGGGAATTCTTGGAAAGCACATTGAAAAGGAAGATTGAAATATTGTGGAGTGAGATCTCTGCAATCAGAGCAACTATTGAAGAAAATGAACCTGGAATCCTCGAAATTGAGGTTAGCTTTTGTTTTCTTTAACTTTGTATGTTATGCTAATAAATCTCACAACAATAATATGGTGAATTTCTTTGTGCAGTTAAATCATCCTCCTTCATTTCACCATGAAACTGATCCGCAGCCGAGAAAACATACCAATTGGAAGTCGACAAGTGACTTCACCGATGGGCAAGCTCTCATTTGGAGGTTCATCTCATTTCTTTATTGTAGAATCAGTATAATTTTCTTCAGCTACACGAATCTTATGTGATAACATCAATAGTTAGTCATCGTCATAGATACATCAATGTTGAATATTTTATTGAATTCGACTCTTTCAATCTCCACAATCTAATAAAAAATAGTTTTAACTTTGATTTTAAGTTAACTTCCATGGATCTTCGTCGGAGTCCAAATGGCGGCGTACCATCTTCTACTTAACTCTTGTGAAATTGATTTTGGGTTTCCATTTTGCGTACTTTGATAAATTTACATTTTGTTTAGCACAATAAGAACAACCCTGTTGTTCTTATATTTTGTTATCAATGCTTTCTTATGTATTTATTTGTGTTGGTGATGTTGTTTCCCCAGGAGGCATTACCTTAAATTTCCCCCAGGAGTTCTGGACAAGCCCTATGAGAAGCTTTTACAATGTGATAGCAGATTGTTTGAATTGAGCCAGAAACCTTTCCCGAGTTCAAAGTCTCCTTATTTATTATTCAATCCAACTATTTATGACCCCTCAGATTTTTCCAATTTGAGCTTTAGCTTGCATGGAAGGCATCACTTCAACCCTGGTTTGCATTACTCACTTTCACAAATCCCTACCTCATTTGTCCCTGAACAAGTTCAATCATATCGAACAACAGTAGCTTCTCCAGATTCAGGTAATCTTCTGCATTATTTCTATTCTAGTTCTTGTTTGTTTTTAAGTTTCTAACACTTGTTATAAGTTTACATTAACTCTAATTTTTTGCTAAAACTTAGTCATGGATTTTTCGACCATAGCTGAAGCTGTTAGTCACCGGTATGCTGAGAATCCGAGGAGGGCTTTCTGGGGTCAAGGTCTCAACAGTTTTGCAGACACTTTAGCTATGGAACAAGTTCAAGCACAAATGTCTATACCTTCAGCCATCCCAGCAGCGGCTTATTATCAGAACAACAACAATTACATTGAAGGAGGTAGCAGGAGTGATCTCGACACAGAAATGCTTCTAAGCGACATCGAAAACACTTTGATGAGTGACTCCCAAGTTGAGTACACAGATGAGAAATATGACCTTGCAAGGATAGCATCACTGGATGCACTGCTCCGTCAGTCAAGTGAAGGGAATTTTGCTCTTGACACTGATGCAAATCACATACACTATGGGAAGGATATGCATGCTGCTACAATGCATTATGAAGATACAGATAATGTTGGTGGGCTAATCTATCCACATTCTGTTTCTTGGGTGTCTCATCAAGTTCCTGAGGAGATTTCTCTGCCTGTTTCTGGTTTGCCTCCTCTGATTCCAATGAACCACCCTAGGAACAATTCATTTTATTCCTCGAAGGTTGATTTTGCCACCGACAACGACGAAAAAATTGGGGTCAATAGATGGTCCTGATATACAAGAGCTAGAAATTAGATGGTTTTAGGTGTAAATTCATGTATTAGAATCATCCCACGGTTCATATATTTAATTGTTCAATGTATGCAGAGTTAGGTCTAATAGCGCCCCCTTTTTTCATGGTGTGTGATGATGGAACTGCAAATGTAAAGAATTTTCTGGCAAGGGTTGGTTCATTTTCTTTTCATCCCATCACAAGGGTTTTAAAAAATTTCAAAGCTTTGGATTAAGAATCAGAAACTGGACTTAATCTAAGTTTGTAGTGTAGAAAATATATTAAGCCTTCGATAAAATTGGTTAAAAGGGTTTTAATTTGTATGGAGAGCTTCGCATGAAAAAACTCCGAAAATTTTTAATTCATTAGTGAAACTAAGTTTGAGAGATCCTTTTGGTTTTGGTAAACTTTCCTTTCTCTTCGACCTTTATCCGTACATTTAGGAAATGGCAGCCTGCCCTACACAGAAAATGAATTGAAATGAGCCACTACATATACCCCATTAATTTTCCTGTATGTGCCCAATATATATATTTATTTGTTTGCTTGTTTTCCCTTTTTTATCTTTCAAAAAGAGACCGTGTGTTATACAATAAATACATCCCTCCCTCCCTCCCTTCTTCAGCCTCAAGTAATTCCAGTGGCTGCTTTTTTGCTGTAAGTAACCATGAAAGCGTCCACAAACCACGATCAAGTGGTTCTTTGAAGCAAATTAAAATTTAACTCCTTCATCAGGGGTGTATTGCAGGTAATATTGCCTATTCTACGAAAGAATCAAATAAATGGTTACGCAAAACAACACTCTTCCCATGAGAGAAAGAATTTGCAAAGCCTGGCGACTCACTTTAGCAGAAAATATATGATAATGTTTGACATATAGAGAAATCTGGACTTCAAAAATGTTCCAAAATCACAAAATCTTCAATAAGCACAAGTTACACCAGCCATCAAAGCCATATAATCACCAGAATCTTCGATAATACAGATCTAATATAATGGGAAAAATTTAGGAGAGGACTCTGTCACCGTCATACACACATCAGCTTACAAAGTAAATCCAAATTGTGGAATCAAAAAATACAACTCCAAACAAATCATATCTATATATTAATCTCAAATCACGGACATAATATCTTAAAATGGTTTATGTTTTAAACTTTAAAATTGAGCAACAAATGTGCTTATGCATGTTCATACCTATTTCTTTACTAAGCACAGTTAAAACTACAACGTCAACTGTCATCATTCACAAAACTGACTTTAGTAAATGAAGTTCATTAATTAACATATAAACATTAAACAAGGTGGTTTGCAGCATGAAACTTTCAGACCTAGGTCACTACATTACTTCTGTAATAGGCAGGTGCTAAAAATGTTATTTTCTCAAAAGAGGAAAAACTTGATGAGACAAGAAGATAAAGTCAATGGATCACCACCCTATTTGCACCAATCGCTTCCATTAACATAGCCTGTTGTATCTTCAACCTTGCAACTTGATTTACTTACGTTCTTCCATTACATCTGCGGAGACTTCAGATCTTTTGAAACTTCATCAATCCCTCCCTCCTCATTAATCTCAACAAAAGCCCTTTTCTTTGATCTAGAGTGTGAACCCTCTTTTTCACTTTCATGTTCCTTTGCTTTTCCTTTTCCTTTCTCCTTCTCATTCTCAGTTTCTTTATCAGGTTGGGTTCCAACACTTGGAAGAGGAAATAATGGAGGCTCCGTGCCACTTAATCGACAAAATACCCTTTCAACAGTTTCACTTATTTCCTTTCCCAGCCCATTGTTGTCCAGTATTAACTCCCAAACTGATTTTGAGGCCTTCTCCAGCACGGGAGTTCTGCCAACAGGGAAAATCAAATGTAGTTTCAGCATACATAGACTGGACACAGGACATCTAAATCAAGAAGGTATAGCATGTCATATGTTGCAAGAGAATTTTATCAAGTAGGAAAACTCTGGCTTCGGATGCACAAAAGCAGAAAAAACAAGGCTGAAAAAAAAGAAATCAGCGATGAATTATATATTTCTATATATTAAGGGGTGCAAGTAAGCTTTGAACCACCAATGAGATGGCTGAAACAGGTAAAGAAAGCTCAGCTGTCAATAGGGCCAACAAGCAGACCAATGAACCTCTATTGACAAAACACACTAGCAAGTTGTGAGCTTCATGTCCAAATTTACATAAATATCTAAAAATGTAGTCATAATTGGCAAAACAGAATTTTATTCGTGGTTAAATTTGGTTGGCCATTATGGATAACTGAAACCAATGTGTAGACACCCATTCAATGTTACGAGTTGCCAAGAAGTACAGCAGCCTTGCAATCATCCCAAACAAATGGAGTCTCTCCTACGTTCTGAATACATGCAAAAAAAGTGAAATATGAAACCGTAACACTTACTCAAGTTCCTGCCGAAGTGCATCAAAGAGCTCTCTTTTGGTCTGTTTCTCTGCCCCAGGAGTGTTGAGAACTTTACTCTGTTCTGCCATTTTAATGGTAGTATTCTTTAGCTCTTCCTGAAACAATGACCAAAAACCATACAGAATTACACTCTCAAAAACCACAGTCACCCATCATCAGCTCTCTTTCTTGATTTCTTTTCTAAAACCACTTTGAAAAAGGTCAGAAATCTACACGATTGCATTGACTCTGTGTTTGTTCAGAAGAAAACGGAAGACCATTAAAAAGAGGTCCAAAAGACAATGACATATCAAAGAAAAGAAAAAACGAATGTCATATTAGAATATACGTATGCTAAGCTATTCTTCCACGAAAAATATTTCAGTTGATCCATGCAAATCATAAATTCAATCAGACACACCTCAAATTAAAAACCTAAACACGAACTCTAATAAATAATAATAACTTATTTTCTTTTATGTAACCAATATTTTTCCATGTAAATCATTCTTTCATATACAATAGATGTCACAGTTTCTTACCAATAATCAAGAGTTTGGAACAACACGATTTCCCACCAGGACAATTTCTTTTCGAAAGAACAACCATGTATAAAGTTGGAGTTTTTTCATAGGTGATAGGTCCCTCCAAAAAAAAAATCTAAATGTATCTAATCTCGTTGAATTCGAACCAACTCATTCACACGTGCACGAAGTTAAATATGTAAGTGGCAAACCCATGTAAGAATCAAACCCAGAACCTAAAAAATCCGGAAGCTTGAAAATTTCTAGACTAGAGCACACTTTGCAGGGGAAAAAAAGTGAGAGAATTACATTGGCTTTGAGTTGATTAATAATCTTCAACCTAAGAGAATCAAAAGTGCCATCATTCATCAAAGACTCCAAAACATCCTCTGGGCTTATCACTGACGACGAAGCCATTGACGTTTCCACATAAACCCAATTCAGCTCTCACAATCCTAAACCTGCCCGCAAAACAAAAATTCAATCTCTCTTCGTTTCTTCAACGAATGAAACCAAGTTTATAATAATAATAACAACAACTACAGAGCTCCACGAGAAAATGTAAAGAAAAATTAACGAAGTAATAGAATTTGAGAAGAAATTTTGTACCTTGAAGTGCGAGTGCGTTGTCTGGATCGTTAATAGATCAAAAGAAGCCACCTTGACTCGGACGACCTTTATATATCGCAATTCGCAAGTAATGCCTAATCCAAACAAACCGACTCGGTATCTATGCTCTATCGGCAACGACGTCGTATGCTATTTATTAGAAGATTATTTTTGTGGTGAAAAACATATTTCTAGCAAAAATAAAATAAATAAAAAACCTATTTCCTTACATAATTCTAAAAGATTTAAATTAAAAATTAAATATATATTTTTTAAGTTGTTAAGAAGGTGTTTAACTATTTTTAGATTAACCAAATTTTCCGGATAGCAGGTTTCTAATTCGTTTCTAATTTTAAATTTTATTTTTCAGTTACAATATCAAACATACCTTTTATCAGTCACTGAATTTGAATAACAAAAGAATTTTTCGTAGCTTAAAAAAATTATGAATTTCATTTACTAATGTATAATATGACAGTCTAATTTTGAAAAATATTAGATAAGTTGATTTCTTATGCTGTTATCAATTTACTAATAATTTTTTAAGTTAATAATAAACTTAATTGTCAACGATAGAGATTGATGGTAACAGTCCCTGTGAAATTTGGTATCAAATGCAAAATTCATTTTATTACATATCATCAGAGATATACATAACTTTCCATGAATGTAAAGGAGGATTAAACAGATATGTGAGGCTTTTCATATTGTTTACTATAGCAGCAATTAGTGCCCAAAACTTGATGAGGAATGAATACTAAGTGATTCATAAAACAAATAAAAATAACTTACGGGAAGGGTTAAATCTCATCCTCCCACTAAATATACAAATGTTTTGGATTGTCATTGCAGCCCCAGTTTGCATGGCAGTCCGGGCACTGAAATCCCCAGAATCTCAAGTTAGATGATCAAGCATGTATTACCCAGCTCTGGCTTCACTGTCAGTACGCAAGGTTTTACCACAACTTTTAGCAATAATCTTACTGCAGATCTTCATCTTTGTCCAAGGAAGCTGATAAGTAACTCAATATGAAGCCATCCAGATCTCCCTCAAGCACAGAATCAGGATCGGATACCTCATAGTTAGTCCTGAGATCCTTCACCATGCGGTAAGGCTGCATTTAAAAATTTATAACAACAAATAAGTAATTAGAAATTAGTTTGGGTTAGGCAGTCAATGGTACATCAAGAAATCAAGTTTTTCAGATGTCAAGATGTCATGCATACATGGAGCACATAAGTACGAATCTGGTTGCCCCAACTTATTTCAGTAAGAGATTGTGTATGCTGCGCGTTCATCTGAGCCTGGCGAGTCATCTCAAGCTGGTCTAATCGAGACTGAAGCACAGCCATTGCTGAAGCCTTATTTTGATGTTGGGATCTGTGTTTACAAGAAAATTATAGCTTTTAAATTTAGAAAAGGTAAGTTAATTCCTCGTTCCATAATTAGCATAAAACAAAGATGAAGGGTGAATGTCTTAAACCTCAAAGGCAGCACACCTTTCATTTTGGCATGTTGCAGTTACTCCTGTGGGAATGTGAACTATTCTGACAGCACTCTCAGTAGTGTTGACATGCTGACCACCAGCTCCCCCAGCACGAAATCGCTCAATCCGAAGATCAGATTCATTAATTTGTACATGAGTTGATCCATCACCCGAGATTGGAATCACAGCAACAGCTGCGAATGATGTATGCCGACGCTTTCCACTGTCAAAGGGTGAGATACGCACCAATCTGTGTACTCCTACTTCTGCTTTGGAATATCCAAATGCATATTCACCATCTACTTTGATTGTTGCCCGCTGATGAAAAAGAAAGAAAAAAAAAAAAAGACTTATCCAAGGTCAGGCAACTAATATTTGTTCCCCAGAAGATGCCATGGAATATAAATAGCTTGAACAAGATTTAGCATTCAACAAGATGATAGATACGACTTGAATAACATGTAGGTTTCAATAAGAGCAACAGGC